>SJJU01000056.1:0-14113 GCA_012932125.1 Conopomorpha cramerella
CCATCTACTAAATAGTCCGAACACAGCCTAAACATCTGGTTTGGATAGCTCGTTATTGGACAGCAGATTTTTATTTATATTGATTAATAATAATGATAATGGCCGATCAGAAACATATACGCACTCTCGTGGTGAGACTAAACAGATCATGACCAATTATATTAATTATAACCCGAACATCCTTTTACTTGATGATTTAATCTAGAGCCTTATTTCCAGGAGTGTCAAGGAATACTGTCGCTGGATGATCGAGCATCCAGAACACCGTCGCCCGCCCTACCTCAAGAGCCTGGGCATGTTTGACACTGCCGTTCTGCAGTCGCGGCTCACATTCGAGTCTCAGGGCGGAGTGGAGCAGCCGCCCTTGCCGCCGCCCCCAACTAGACAACTGCCAGAGGCTATTCAGCACAGACTTTCCATATTAGCTGATGCGCCATAGATTAATGTCTCATTCGCGTACAAAATTTTCCGGACTTTGTTATGTTATTGAAAAACAAGGTAATCTCTTCGCACAAGTCATTGTCAAAATTTAATAAAAGTTTTAATTTTTTTTACTTATATAATTTATCAAATGACGTATGCAACGGCCGCAATAACAAATTATCCGATTTTTGTATGTAATCATTAATGAACAGCAAATTTTTTGCACGTTGTCATAAAATATAACAAGATTAAAATTAAAAACCGTACAGTACCGGAAAAAAATAAATTATAACGCTCAATAAATGTGTAACTCTTACCATAATAGTTCGCAGTGTCATGATGGGTGCGCTTATTAAATGTACCATGAATATTGTAACTAAATTCCTAAATAAATCTTATTAGCAAATGTTACAATATTACATTTGTCCACTACGTGCGAAAATCCTTTTTGTTTACTAAGTATTTGCAGTGTTTTAAATTCAATTATGAGTAATAAGTGCTCGAATGTTGTCAAAAAAAAAGTCGAACTATTTTGATACATGCAAATAAAAAAATAAATAAATATTTTACAACAACACACACATTGCCTTCATCCCATGTTAAGTAGCTAAAGCACTTGTGTTATGGAAATCAGACAACGAAATATACTTAGTTAAATACTTTTAGTTAATTACTTTCTTTTAAATACATACTTATATAAATAAAACACCCAGACACATCCAACAAGTACTTAAAAGCTCATCACCTAAATACTTGTCAGCGGTGGGAATCGAACCCACGACCCTACGAAGCAGAGGCAGACATGCTGACCACTACACCATTTCGATCTATCATCGTGCAACAGTAAGCTTCACCGCCAAACACAGTGCGAGTTTTTATCAAATTGAGGTCCAATCAGTATGGAGATATAGGGGTTTGGGGTTTTAGACACTTATGTGTAGATATTTTATGGAAACTTTTTTTTCCAAATGTTTCTTTTTCTGTAATTAAAATTATGGATTCTTTAACATGAATGATTTTATTTTAACATGTTTTAGTAAATTGCCGTATTTTGGTCGGAATATGAAAAACTGTGGCTTAGGCCACTTTAACGCTGATGGCCTCAATTAACGATACAACTAAACACCAAGCGTATTATAATTGATATTGATTACTATTAGTGGAATATACTATAAACTACGTGGTAGCAGAGTAAAAACCAAATTGTTAAATACGGCACCAGAAAGAGAGGAATTGCAAACATTAGAGTGAGAAGACAAAAATTGACGTTTAAGCTGGCATAACTGTCACCGCACGGTCCAATAAAAGCTCTCTAATATTTTTTTTTAGAACACAAATTTAAAAATTGACATTTGTGGACACTTCTGCCAAACTGTCCTACGTTCCATTTCAAGAAGAAGTATCCTGAACGGAAAACATTTCCCAATGGCTACGAAGTGCAACACCTGCAGCAAAGACATACAAACTTAAGAATTCATAGAATGTGTGTACTGTAACAAATTATATGATTTGGAATACCTAATGGAGGATGATTTTGCCAACTTCTCTGATGAATTCAACAGTGACTGACGCTGCCCTTCGGGAAAATCGTCCCTGCCAAAAGGGAATAAATACCAACACTTACGTAATCACACACACAATTTAAACAAAACTGTTACATCGCTGACCAACATTAATAATATTAGAGGTAGTCGCTTCAAACCCATAGATGAACCATATGAACTTACAACACTTACCACTGAATTACGGGCTTTAAGAGAAGACATGTCACTCCCCATGTGTAAGCGACGCAACTTAGAGTGGAACCTTTTTTGTTAACCTTTTATATTTTATGTTATGTCACTGTCAGTTAGTTGTCAATAGGCTGTCACTTTGTAAATAAACTTTGGTGTAAATATAGTTTTGGAGTGAAAACGACGTGTTTTAATTTCTGCAATCAACATTTTGGTCCTTCGAGCCGGATCGATGTTTACAACACCACCGGCGTCAGTGATGCAGACCCGCAGCCAGTCTCGGAACGCCCGCCAAGCGGCGGCACTAGATGGAACAGAGACGGCGGCTGCACAAACGTGCACGTTACACCCAGTGTCGGTCAAACATGAGTTGCAGGCGAGTGAGGAAGTGTCGACGGTACCAGCTGGACCTACCACCGTCGCACGATCAGTATCCAAGAGATCGTCGATCGCAGCCCTCAAAAAGCGGCTTCAATTCGAAGCAGCGGAACAGAAGGCGCGAATACAAATGGAGCTTATAGACAAGAAGCTCGAAGCTGATATGGCCGACCTAGAAGAAAGCGAATACAGTCCACACAATAGCGAAGCGAACAGTGCTACTCGCGATGTTGAGGAGTGGCTAGAACAGAACCAGCAGCCAGACTTGGAAGTACAGCAGCCAGTCCACTTTATGGGTAATAATAAGGATGAGCTGCGCGCGCCGGCCTCAGTTCCCGGTAACAATATGATCCAGTGTCTAGCTAGCGCGATAAGTAATTTGGCCAAAGCCTCAAACGTGCAAACGAATGCACAGCTATTGAGTAGAGTAAGCACACCTAAAGAGCTCCCTGAGTTCGCAGGTGACCCGTTGGAATGGCTACAATTTAAGACAGCATTTCAAGAGTCTACAGAAACATGTGGGTTCACGCCCCAGGAGAACTTGATGAGGCTCAGAAAGAGTCTACGCGGCGCCGCTAAAGAGGCTGTTTCGGCCTTACTTATCAGCGCCTCATCTCCTGACAGAGTTATGTCCACACTGAAGCTACGGTTTGGCAATCCGGAATATATAGTTTCCAGGATGATACAGGACATAGAAAGGCAACCCCCATTATTCCCGGAGTACCATAAGGATATCATACAATTTTCGGTGAGAGTTCAAAATTTTATAGCCGCAGTGTCAGCTGTAGAGCGACAAGAGTACTTGCAGGGCGTGAGTATAGCCGATATCATTCTGTCGAAGTTGCCTACTGTACTGCTGTCGAAATGGGCGGACTACAGTTATACACACATAATGGAAGGGAAGAAGTCCCGTATGGAGATAGTCTCGGAATTCCTAACCGATGAGGCTACCAAGGTATCTGTCACGTCTAGCGTTGTGCTTATGAACTCGCGGAGTAGCGATCACGGGAAGTACAAGTCCGGTAAGAACGCGCAGAACGTATTGGTACAATCACACAGCGGCAAACAAGACTGTCATTTTTGTCATAAATCTGTACACAGCTTAGCGGAGTGCAAGAAATTCAGAAGGGCGCTTCGTAAAGATCGATGGCGCTACGTGAAGCGTTACGGGTGGTGCTTCAAGTGTCTGGCGTCCCGACACGAGCGAGCAACGTGTCCTGCACCTGTCTGCGGCGTCCACGGCTGCAGCGAGCAGCATCATCGCCTTCTGCACTACCAGCCGCCGGTGGGCGGCGACTACGAAGGTGTTAAGCGCGGTGGTAGTAGCGGCGGCGGCAGCGGCGGCGGCAGCAGCGGCGGCAGCAGCGGCGGCGGCAGCAGCGGCGGCAGCAGCGGCGGCGGCGGCGGTCGGCGCGGCGGCAGCGGCTGTACTGCCGGACACAGCTCGGTGCGCATTCGGGAAGTATCCGACGAGACCGTGAGTAACGTTAAGCCTATTATAGAGACTGTAACGAACGTGAACAGTGACAGCGTGGTTTTGTTAAAAGTGGTTCCTATTAGAGTGTATGGACCAAAGGCTGTCATAGACACTTACGCCTTGCTGGATGACGGATCTACCGTGTCTTTGATTAGCGCTGAGCTAGCCGAAAAGGCTGGTTTGCACGGACACAGTGAGACGATGCGGTTGTGCGGTGCCTTTGCATCTGAGAATTTAGTTTGCGAGTCCGTTGTAATGAATGTCGATTTGTCTAACCCTAGCGACGATTGTAAACGCTATAATGTAAAATTGCATTGTGTAAAAGAGTTGCAGTTACCGAAACAATGTCTAGGAGTAGTTGATTGTAAAAGGTATGTTCACTTGCTAAAAATGTCCAAGGAAATGATCTGTAACGTAGACTGTGTACCCCAAATATTACTAGGACAGGATAATTATGATTTGATTGTACCGCTAGAGATTGTTATGGGTAATAACAGCGAGCCTTCAGCTACACGCACTCCACTTGGGTGGTGCGTCCATGGTAGAGTTAGCGGAACTTTACGTACTCCACGGCTGCACTCAACGTTACTTTTAGGCGAGCTCGGTTCTCCTTGCAGGGTGTCAGGTGACGTAGAGATAGAGTCCTCACGTGACTTACATGAAGCAGTACGTGCGCCATTCTCTATTGATTATCTTGGGGTGTCAGCGATGCCACGCCAGAACAGAAACGACGCTCGCGCGCAATCTATATTAGAGGCTATCGCTTCATTGGTCGATGGCAGATGGGTCGTGGGCTTACCGTGGAAAGACGAAAACTCTATTTTACCGAATAGCTATCCGCTAGCCACGGCGAGACTTAAAGGTGTACAGAACAAAATGCTAGCTAATGTAGAGTTTGCGAATAGGTATAAAGAACGAGTCGCTCATCTTTTTGATAACGACTTTGCCCGAGAATTGTCCGCGGAGGAGGCGCAGATGCGGACTCATCATACGTGGTTTCTACCACATTTTGGAGTGGATAACCCGAACAAAAGGAAGCTACGTCTTGTCTTTGATGCGGCCGCCAAAGCTGACGGAATGAGTTTGAACGATTTTCTACTAACCGGGTCGGACTTACTAGAGTCACTGTTTGGTATTATGCTTAGGTTTAGAGAGAACCGTGTAGCTGTGATTGCGTACATTAAGGAGATGTTCTTGAGGATAAAGATTAGGCCAGAGGACCAAGATGCGTTTCGATTTCTTTGGCGCGATAATCCTACGGCCGAAACGAAAACGTGTGCGATGACGTCACTGATATTCGGAGCGAACTGTTCGCCATTCGTCGCACAGTTTATCAAAAATAAAAACGCTGATAGATTTCAGCTCACCATGCCAGATGCCGCTGCAGCGGTGAAGCAGCAGCACTACATGGATGACTACATCCACAGTTTGCCGAATGAAGCCGCAGCTATTAAAATAGTGAAGGATATTACTCATATCCACAAAGAGGGTGGCTTTGAACTTCGTAATTGGACGAGTTTAGTGCAGCAAACGCATATGACACGCAGTGGACCTTCATCCCACCGGCCAGTCCTCACTGGGGTGGGGCCTGGGAACGACTTATTAGAAGTGTTAACTAACTAACTTCACTTAAGGTTATTTTGAATGAGCGTGCTAAAGAAGTAATTTTGTGTACGTTATTGGCTGAAGTAGAAAACATGGTTCACGGCAGACCTCTGACACATGTGTCTGTCGACCCTCGAAGTGCGGAATCGTTAACCCCTAATCATTTTTTATTAGGCTCTTCCTCCAGCTTACCGACTGTAGGTCTATTTGATGACTCCGAGGAGTATCCAAGAAAACGATGGAATGAGGAGCAAATATCTTTACAAGTAGGCGATTTAGTTTTCTTGGCGGATCCGGAGTCACCGCGTAACATGTGGCCTTAAGCTGTAATTTCGAATGTTTACCCTAGTAAGGATAACCGAGTGCGTATGGTTGATGTCAGGACTAAGTCTGGGGCTACGTTGAGGCGGTCTGCAGCAAGGGTCGCGCGTATACCGATTGTAGAGTGCTGAGACAGCACTGGGGTGGGAAATGTAAGCGACGCAACTTAGAGTGGAACCTTTTTTGTTAACCTTTTATATTTTATGTTATGTCACTGTCAGTTAGTTGTCAATAGGCTGTCACTTTGTAAATAAACTTTGGTGTAAATATAGTTTTGGAGTGAAAACGACGTGTTTTAATTTCTGCAATCAACACCATGCAAGACAAACTACATCAAAAGGAAGAAGAAATTTCGTATCTGGAAACCACCGTCACAGAACTACGGAATGTCATGGAGGGTAAAGCCCAACGATTCGTACGCAATGAGCTAGAAATTGTCGGCTTTCCAGAGACTTGGCGACGAATAAGGCTACGGCGGAACCCCTGCCTGCATGTAAATTTAAAATGAATTTCGACTAGCCCGACGCCCTTGAAGAGGCTTCAAAACATTACATCGAATGCCTCCTGGAGAATAATTATGTATGTACCTACAATAATTTGACACCTACGGACGTACGGTCGCAAAGAAAGTGGTCTATCAGCTTTGATGACACTTCCTATGTACCTACTACTAAATAAGAGAGAATTGTTATATTGTGACAACTACAACATGAACCTTCCTAAAATCATTCTCCGCTTTGAGATTAAAAGGCGTGTATTTGTTGTTACAAAATGAACATTAATGTCTAATGACATTCAAATGTCTTATACCTATAATATACCTGTATATCTCTTCATAAGTCTCAATATTAGGGTGGTAGACCAAAACCTTGCCCGACAGTACAAAGGGGCCGGGTTGGCCAAATGATTTCAGTCCGGATCCGAGAAATTGCGAGTTTCCCGGGAACAACCTGGTGAATAAAGATACCTTTCCTTTCAATTGCAAGAAGGCCAAGCCAGGAAGCTATATCAAACGAACCGTGGAACAATTAACGCACGCTTTAGTAAGTGCCGCCTCTGGGCTACTACCGAGAATCGGGCTACTTTTGTTACCGCGTTTGTCCCGATCTGGAGGCAAGAACGAGGCGGCTCTATGCGGTATAGTCTACCGTATACGCCATAAATGCGACGAGAGTAGAATTATTTACTGCTGCTAGTAGGTAAGTACAGATTCGGGCTTGCTTTGCTGCTGGCTTACATACCTGCTGCCGCAGCAGGTATGTGAGTATATCGCCCACATTCAGGAGAGGGTGAGGGCCTAGCACAGCTGGGGCCACCCTTGGATGTAGTGACTCCGGTTGTTCCAGGGGCCCGGCAATAAGAGTGAGTGGTCACCGTGGGGTTTTAGTGGGTGGGAGTCCCACATAATCGGGCCGTTGTCCCCGGGGTGTCCATAATTGATTTCCCCACAGTAAAAAGCAAGCTTGCAAGCTCAGTAGGTAGGTAGATATACTATATAAATAAAAATCATCTGTATGCATTGCAATGCAGCGCATATATGTATTTTTTCTTCTTATTTCTATACCGTCTTTAGTTTAATAACTATGTGGGATCCAAGACAGAAGGCTACTTCTCGTACTAAGTCACACAAAATCTACGGCAAAAAAGTGAGCTCGCCCATCGCCCGCCCGCATCCCTCGCGAATAAATGGTGGATTTTTCAGGAATGGTATTCAAAATAGGCTGTTTCATAAAACTAAGAAATAAATCTTGTATTGGACCCATACAAAACTATCGGATAGTTGTTGGGAAACAATAATTAAATCCGAAGTTGGCAGAATTAATAAAAGTACAGTAAGGACGTTTCGTTTTATTCTATCTATGCTTATTTTATTCACTAAAAATAATCAAACAAAACAAATCTCACAATGTCATGTTTTCGTCCCAAATAATGACATGTTAATGCTGATACTTTGTCACACAGACAATAAATGAAAACTAAAAAACTAATAATATTTTAAGTTAGAAGTAGTGTAGGCTTAAATTCGTCCAAAGGTTAGTGACTCGTTTTGGGAGTATTTTCATTTCGTAAAGTAAACTATCTTTTTTTACGAAGACATGACAAATGACAAACAACGGCACAAGTTCATCACTGCGCATGTCACAAATGACACGCATGCGCGGTAGCTGCCAATTCACAATCTTCTCACCATGTTAGTGCCAACTTGTTGCGATATAATTTAAGTACATTCGTAATCTTTATGGTTCAATTGTTACTATCTTACGTCGTGTAAAACCGATAAAGAAAATTCCTATCATGAAGGTGATCTCATTAGATTATATTAAATGTGCGAGATCGTGTCAAAGGATCGTGCGAGAACCATTTTATTACGTTAACCTTCTTTCATTGGCAGTGATACAATGACGCGACGACACAGTGTCTGTTTGTCAGATAGCAAAGTGGATTACGAGTACATATTGAAGAAAGATGTTGGACACTTCGGAAAATATCAAATTGTGTATCTGTGTGTGTTGGCAATACCGTGCATGGCCTCGGGATTTCAGGCTGCCGACTATGTGTTTACAGCTGCTAAGCTGACGCACCGGTGTGCGGTGCCAGAGTGTGATGGAGCGAGCCCGGACTTTGCCCCCACGTGGATCAACAACGCGATACCGACTACAACAGCTGGCGATCTTCAGGACTGTGCTCGATACGCTATCGCAGACGGAGATAGTATCGCTTCGGTAGCAAATGACACTTGTCCACGAGAACTTTTTAACACAACGAGCGTCGTGCCGTGTGACTCATACGTGTACGAAAGTACGCACACTGTCGTCTACGATTTCGGATTGGAATGCAAAGAATGGCTTCGAGCACTCGCCGGTACTATGAACAGTGTGGGTAGCTTCATAGTTTTACCTATAGCTGGATACATATCAGACAACTATGGAAGACGTACATCGATTGTATTTTTTGCATTCAACGAAGCATTGGTCGGAGTAATACGCGCGTTTTCTGTGAACTATGCGATGTATGTTACGTTACAATTCTTGCAAATAGCTGTTGGCGGCGGTATTTACAGTGCGGCGTACATTCTCGCGGCTGAGATAGTAGGGCCCCAGCACCGAGTCGTCACAAGTGCAACAATGTCTTCCGCATTTGCCATCGGTCAAACCATTGTGGGCGTAGTAGCGTTTTCAATAGTGCAATGGCGTTATGTTACGATGGCTTTGTTTGTACCCGTGTTCTTAATAGTTTCTTACCGTTGGCTCATTGAAGAAAGCCATCGGTGGCTTTACAGTAAAAATAAGACAACAGAATCGATAAAAGTTTTAGAGAAAGCTGCCAATATGAATGGTCGTTCCTTGTCCGAAGAATCTGTCAAATTCTTACAAAAACCCATATCGGTTACTAATGTGAGTCCTGAAACAAATAATGACGAGATGTTACTTATCCGCGTAATAAAATCACGTGTCCTGCTGAGGAGATGCTGCACGACTCCGGTGTGGTGGATGGCTACTACACTGATATATTACGGACTATCCATCAATTCAGTCAGCTTGCTCGGCAACAAGTATTTTAACTATATGGCATCAGCTTTAGTCGAAGTTCCTGGTTAC
Organism: Conopomorpha cramerella; assembly: GCA_012932125.1. Lineage (NCBI taxonomy): Eukaryota > Metazoa > Arthropoda > Insecta > Lepidoptera > Gracillariidae > Conopomorpha > Conopomorpha cramerella. Next base: position 9,537 of record SJJU01000056.1, read on the forward strand.
TGGACGGCCGTTTTGGTCTTAGATAGGATCGGTAGAAAAACGACAATATTTACCGGTTATACTATGTGTGGAATTTGCTGCATATCGTTTGCTTTTGTGCCCAACCACTATCCGAGCATTTCTCTAGTGTTATATTTGGTTGGGAAATTCTCGATTGCTGCAGTTTTCACGTCAATTTATTTGTATACGTCAGAATTGTATCCGACAAGGCATAGGCATTCGTTTTTGGCGTTTTCATCGATGATTGGTCGTTTCGGGTCCATATTAGCACCTTTGACTCCTCCTCTTATGATATACTGGCAAGGTATACCTACTGTATTGTTCGGGAGCATGGCCTTAATATCTGGGGCTCTTGTTCTCACACAGCCAGAGACTTTGAATTGTAAATTACCTGATACTTTGGAGGATGCGGAGCTTGTAGGAACTAAAGGAAGCTATAGAAATAGTTAGCAGGTAGATGGAATGGATTGAAATCTATCTATACAAGAAGATGTACTGATTCAAGTAGTGGCTTAGCAAAATATTGGTGCTTGTAAGGCACAATGACCAGTATGTCAATAATTATATAAAAACATATAGGTATTTTGAGTATGATTCATTGTTATATAGGTGTATGTTTCAGAATAGAGTAAGTTCTTTTCAAGTAAGTTCGGACACTACAAAGTAGGTACTTTGTTTCTGAATAAATTTGAGTTTAAAGTACAGAGATAGTCAGTTACATCCATAATAAATGTTAGTAACATTTTTCGATGTTTTCGTGATGCTGCAATATTGGCGCTACGTCAAATAAGGCTTAAAAAAGTGGCATTAATTTTGTTAGGGATGATCCACTTTTTTTTAAATAATTTAAAATAACTTAAATTTTTTGGATATGATCATCATCATCTGCCACATAACGTCCACCGCTGGACGGGGGATTAGGATGTGATTAGTCATAACTAAATATGCCTATAAGCAACCCACTTTGTATAAATTTACATTTAGTAATAAAGCGAATATAGTGTATATTACAACCATTTGATTCTAAATAAATATTACATTATTACTGTGATAGTAGGTATACACCAAATTATTGAAACCTTGAAGTTGAGACGACAATTTGTTTAACAGGAAATACTCAAAACTCACACCTACATATGTGAAAATTATGTACAGATTACCATCGGTAATCTTTATCTTCATATATAAATAATGATGAAAACGTGTGTTGTTTCATTTTATCGTTTATCTAAATCACAGTCTGAATGATCTATATTGTTGTGTACCTAATGTATGTTAAACTTGGCATACAAGTATAAAAACACTCGGAGCATTATTATCAAGAATGAAATATCTATGCTTAAGTAATGCTCGAGGCGCATTCGTCGCTTATGGCACTTGTGCCTAATGACAAGTCAAACAAAGCCAAAATTTTACGAGTACCTAGTGTTGTTTGGTTCACGCTTGAGAATACGGGCCTCAAAGTACATACATATTACAAGGTAAATAAATGCTTATAAATAAATGTTAAAGTACATACATATTACAAGGTAAATAATAAGGCTTAAGTAATATGTTCACTTGATAACCTCCATTGTATAACATTTTCTTTAACGCCATCTGTTATCGCAACGTGAAACTACGAACAGCCCGAGGTGAACGTAACTCTTAGGTCAGTGAAATAGTCAGACGGGAATTTAATTCCCGAGTTTTCCGTCAGGAGGTGCTGAACTGTAAGCGCCATCTATATTGTTAAAATAGAAATTTCACTGTAAGAAAATTGTGAACTTTATAATAATAAAGCGATGTGGGTGTAGTTCATTTAGTGCACGTATGTTGGATTAGATGGCAGTGCCTGTATTCAGGAAGATCTGCAATTTTGTCCCACTTGGTTTTTTTTTCATTTTCTTTTTGGAAAGGGTCAATTTGAACAGAAATGGGCTTTTAAAGTAGTTTATTGGGGATAAAAGAGCTTCGCAAGAAGGGTTCAGCAGAGGTAACCACGAGATTCCTATCATCGCTTTAGGATCTGATTGTCCTTGCAAGTTTCTCCAGATGTTTCTCTAGACGTAGATACCTAGTAGTAATGTAATAATATATTGGGACTACGTAAAATACTATCTTCTATATAATTGTGTAGTTTCTTATTGGGACTCGAACCCACAAGCTTCCGAACGAAAGTCGAGACACTGTTGATTCTCCGCCACTATAAAAATAAAAACAGATAAAACAAAATTTTATTTCGATTCGTTAAGTGTTAAAGGATGTCACTGTCACTTAATCGGTGTTGTTTTCCTAATTCTTTTCCATTTCTGTTTTGATCTTTCTTACATAACTGTACCGAATACTTATTACTTTAAAAGAGAACGTGGTAATTCTGTCTAGTATTGAGAAGCAATTCCAGGATGCCGTGTGGTAAAAAACCTTTGGTAAAAAGCTGGGAGCATCCCAGAAATATCCGAGTGGTCAAGCCTTCTCGGTATGAACAAAACGAGGCTTCCGTGAAAGCACATTGGCAGAATGTTCTACGTAACCTCGAACTCTCATACAAAGATGAAAAGGTATCTACAATTTACGTGGAAATTTTTTTAATACGAACAAAATTTCTAAAATAGCATGATGGGTGCGGGGGTAAAGTTAGGGGATTATTTATTTATTTATTTATTTAATACTTTATTGCACTAAAAGTACAAAGGGTGGACTTAATTATAAAGTATTATCTACCAGTCAACCTCACAACATGGGAGAACATAAGTGCGGGTCAGTATTATAAACATACACCAGTAAATCAAATTACAAAACAAAGAAAAAGAAGAAAATTTTACAGTGAGTACAAATGTTCACAGAAACTTTAAATACATACATTTTAATAACTTAAATACATCCCAATAGTCATACATAGATACAAACTACAAAGACAGATATAAATAATAAATACATATATAATATATTAAGCATACAAACTATATATGAACACACAAGTAGTTATTTGTAGGATTGGAGATAGTGCCTTTTGAGGAGATTTTTAAAAGAAGGACGGGATGATGTCTAATGTGTGTTTTATAACTGTCTGTTTGAAAACGAACTAAGAAACGTGTTTCGAATTTCCGTCTGCGACCAAATCCAGCTTCATAATAAACATAAACGTTCATAATCCGACTGTCAGTCTGGAAATATCTAGTCCCGGTTCTTCTGGTCAGTAAAGCAAATTAATTCGAAACGGGGAGAGAAACACTTTTGTTTTTAAAATAAAACCTCCCCGGTCCGAATTAATTTGACACAACACAGCGTCTGTGGTCCAGTTGGTACACTGTTTGTGGTCCAGTTGATAGCGTCTGTGGTCCAGTTGATAGCGTCTGTGGTCCAGTTGGTCGGATCCTTGACTTGTAAAGCGGTGGTCGCGGGTACAAATCCGGCTACTGGACGTGTACCAAAGGGACTCTTTTTCAGAGTCTATGTACGCATCGCAACGCTTATACGGAGAAGGAAAACATCGTGACGAAACCCGCCCACCACAAGGTGTGTGAACCCTATAACGACTATGGGCTCAGCCCCTGTCACGTCGTGTTAAATACGCTTGGTGAACCGTGGGCATTTGCTTTGCTCTCCCTACCCCGCTTTGGGATTAAAAGGCGTGAAGTGTATTTATTTATTATTTTTATTTATAATCAGACTGGGGAAAATTAAGGATCTGATGGAGAGATTATAATGGTGATGATATTAAAAGTTTAAAACGGGTATCATAGCGCGAAAATTAACCAGAGATAAGCATTCAGGTTACCTTCGTTGTTTGACGTTTCGACACAGTTACAATGTGCCATGGTCACAACGGGCAAACAACGAAGTTAAGCTGAATGTAAGCAAGGTAGGATGAATTAACCAAAGATAAGTCTTTGGTTAATTTTAGCGCTATAACACCCATTTTAAACTTTTAATATCATGTCAGTGCGCGTTTCCATAAAAAAATGATTTGTTTATTACATTTCAAACATTTGTTGTCCAATCCTGTCAAATGCTGTAACAACTATTCATGTGTGCATTCAGAAATTTTTTTTTTTTTAAATGTCGCGAATGTTCAGGTACTGTTATATTTTTTTAACATTATAAATAAATAAATAAAATAAATATTTTACAATAACACACACATTGCCTTCATCCCATGTTAAGTAGCTAAAGCACTTGTGTTATGGAAATCAGACAACGAGATATATTTACTTATGTATTTTTTTTTTCATTTAAATATATACTTATATAAAGAAAACACCCAGACACATCCAACAAGTGCTTAAAAGCTCATGACCTAAGCACCTGTCAGCGGTGGGAATCGAACCCACCACCCTACGGAGCAGAGGCAGACATGCTGACCACTATACTACACGAACGGGCCCGTCAAATTTTATTTTCTGTAAAAAAAAATAAAAAATAAATACACTTCACGCCTTTAATCCCAAAGAGGGGTAGGCAGAGGCACTTGCTAAAGCAATACCCACGGTTCACCAAGCGTATTTAACCCAACGTGACAGGGGGTGAGCCCATCGCCGTTATAGGGTTCCACACCTTGTGGTGTGCGGGTTTCATCACGATGTTGTCCTTCACCG
>SJJU01000056.1:14133-44536 GCA_012932125.1 Conopomorpha cramerella
CATACACACTCACCCACACAAACACACCCAGTCATATCATCTCATTAATGTACGAACCCCATGTGATCGCATCTCTAGGTTAAACATGTAAAGTATTTTGTTGTTTTTTTATTTCTGTAAATAAAAGAGACTTTTTTTTTGTAAAAAACAACGACTCGCATTTATTGAAAAAAATAAATAATAAATACACTTCACGCCTTTAATCCCACAGAGGGGTAGGCAGAGGCTCTTGCTAAAGCAAATACCCACGGTTCACCAAGCGTATTTAACCTAACGTGACAGGGGGTGAGCCCATCGCCGTTATAGGGTTCACACACCTTGTGATGTGCGGGTTTCATCACGATGTTGTCCTTCACCGTTTCTGTAAATTATTTATAAATAATACCGAATATTTATACTGCAGGTGGTTTAATGTCCCCCTGGGTGTTGTACTCTTTAGGGTGTTCAAGGGGCAACGGCTCTTTCGCGCGGAGAAGTCACCGGGGGGGTTTTAGTGGCGACACCACATAACCCCGTCGTCTCCCCCGCAGACGACGGGATATCCGAAGGGATTTCCCCCCGTCAACAAAAAAAAAGGTGGTTTAATGTGGTTTTGTGCGAGTGCATCAATTTCGCCTCATCAAAGGACGAACTTCCCGGATTGCTAACCACAAAAATACTAAATGGTTAAGGGAGCCAGCAATTGTGGCCGCTAAAAATAAAGATGTAGATGACCTCAATGTTATAATTCAAAATCAAATCGTAGAATCTCTGTACTCATTCAAATCTATCGACTGTGTAACAAACGCAGAAGCCACTAATTATCCAACTGAATTTTTGTACTCCTTGGATGTGCCTGGTTTACCACCGCACAATTTACAACTGAACGTTGGGCCGGTAGTTATCATGCTTAGAAATTTAAACCAACCAAAACTGTGCAACGGAACGAGTTGGTGATAATAAAACTGATGAGCAATGTCATTTACGTGTCGATACTTAAAGCGTCTGTGGTCCAGTTGGTCGGACTCTTGACTTGTAACCGGGAGTGTACCAATGGGACAGTTTTTCAGAGCCTATGTACGCAACGCAACGCTCGTACGGTGAAGGACAACATCGTGATGAAACCCGCACACACCACAAGGTGTGTGAACCCTATAACGGCGATGGGCTCACCCCCTGTCACGTTGGGTTAAATACGCTTGGTGAACCGTGGGTACTTGCTTTAGCAAGTGCCTCTGCCTACCCCTCTTTGGGATTAAAGGCGTGAAGTGTATTTATTTTTTACTTAAAGGAAAATTTAAAGATGAGGAAGTTCTTATTCCAAGGATTCCGATGATCCCAACGGATATTCCCTTTGAGTTTAAACGAATTCTTGACTATTGTGGCCTCAATCTAGAAAATTCATATTTTTCTGGCCAATTACGTGGTACGCGGCATGCTCACGTGTCGGCAAACCATCCGCTTTATTTGTTCTTGCGCCCGACCAAAAAACAAATAATGTCGTTTACCACAAGGTGCTTGAATAAAAATTACATTAATGAATTAATCCGAGTGTATCCCATGTACAACATAGTTTTCAAATTTTTTTTCTGACATGAATTTGAAGTAACTACTTAATCATATTTTTTTATTCTCATTCTGTACGTATTCATCATCATTCATCATAATAAAATGCTTTTATGTTTCTATCTATATAACCACTAGCTTTCCGCCCGAGGCTTCGCGCGCGTGGATTTCGGTTATATTGCGGTATAAAAGACAACTATAAGAAAACTTATCATTCCTACAGAAAAATCTAAGTTTCCCTGGGGAATATCTTTTTTTTCCGGGATAAAAAGTTTAACCTATATAAAAAACCCTATTATTTAATCCGGACTTCTAACTTTACGTCTGCAAAATTCCAAAGCAAGCAGTAGTTACGGCGTGAAAGCGGAACAAACGAACTCACTTTCCCATTTATAATATTAGTAAGATAAGATTATTTTGTATTTTTATTACGTTTATCAAAGCCTAAATTAGTTCAGCTAAAAGGTAACTCGACATTAATTAACTGTTAGGCGGTACGAAGGCATGAATAAGGCACTTTCGATATACGTTATTAACTAGCTTTAACTCCACGTTGTAACCCGTAGTTTATTCCGTTACCGTAGAACTCTCGGGATAAATTATAGCATCTGTGTTAAATCGACATGTAAGCTTATATTATTGTAAAGTTTTATTAAACTCCGTTTAGTATTTTTACGCGGAAGAGAAACAAACATCCACCCATCCAAATGTCCATCGAACTATAAAAACAACATTTTTATAATATTAGTAGGATTCTAAATACTACGCTACAAACTTTGGTCCGGATTTTTTCAATTGAATATAAAGTGATCCTAAAGGAAGGTTTGTCTAATAATAGCGATAATTTGAAGATATTTCTAATTCATTTACGTCGTAAACAAACCCAGCACACGTGCCTTGCCGTGTCAACACGGTATTAGATAAAACAAGCTGTGAACGCTTTATCATGTTCATGTTTTTATTCGTCAACACGCTATTCAAGGAAAGTAATAAAAATATGTATCTACAGCAGCTGTCAACTGTAATTTTCAGTTCTGGGAGTCTTCAGCGGGGCAAGTGCGAGAGCTGGTCGGCCCTGAGATATTCAGCCGGATCGCGAAGATCTTCGACCTTCCAAAAACTGAGGAAATCTATCAACCGCAATCTGAAACTGTTTCTCCCATGCCTTCCTTTGCTTTCTACAAGATCAAAATAGAGGTATATACGTTAGTGAATATCTAACGTTTGAGAATTTTGAGGTGTGTGTAAAAAGTTAAGAACCTATTTAGGTCGGCCAAGAAAGTCACACACTTTATTAAGGGAAGCAAAAACAACCTTTTATGTCTAATGACTAATAATTTATTTGTTAAACATACGTGTAGATATATGAAGGTACAGATGATATAAATACATTATAAATTTGTTTCAGTATGCTTTGCATTGATGAAATTAAAACATTGAATTATAAGTAAAATATAAAATTTATTAGGTTATAGAGCATTTATAAAGGTTAATTGGCCAACCATTCAATAATACAAACATTGCGTCTCGGCAAACGGAGTGTAGGACGCCCGCAGGCAAGGTAGACTAATGATATGCGAAAGATGGCTAGCAGAAGCTGGATGCGAGAAGCCAAAAACAGACCACAGTGGCGCGCAATTGGAGAGGTCTATGTTCAGCAGTGGACAAAGATGGTGAATACATACATCTGCTATTTTCATATTTTATCGAAAATTTATAGTCAAATGTAATATATATCTTTTTGTTTAGGAAAAAGATTTCACTGATAGCGAACTACAAGAAGAAGAAGTTAAAGAAGAGCAATCGCATGAAGAATCGCTCGAAGATGAGGAGATAAGTCAATCCACACCGACCAGCGGCTCCGCGAAGAATGTACTGTCCAAGTTGATCTCAAAGTCTAAATCACAAATTCTGTCCAAGAGCTTCATAAAATCGGCGGTGACCATGTCAATGTCCAAATCTCAATCGAGATCACGAATGAAGTCTATCCTGACAGTGACGACGTCTGTTCAAGAGACAGCCACAACTAATGATGATATTGAAGTGCATGTTGGCCTCAAAGCGAAGTACGTGTCCCTTGTTTGTCCTCCGATCACGTAAAAAGTACAAACATTTTAACATGCAATTTGTAGCTTTATTATTTACAAATAAAAATGCAGTTCAGTAGCTTTTAGCAACGATCTCTACAGTATTGGCGTACTAGATACGGCGCCCCATGCAAGGAGTTGGTTCCTACTTAAGTGAGGGCATGCATCTCATCTGCGACCAATTAACTTGCAATATCGTCACGGACTATCCAATTTGTTTCCCTGATGGATTGTGTATATTGGGTAATGTAGTTTTAAAAGGTGTTTTAACCCTTAATCAAACAAAGGCTGGTATATTGCTACTTGACCAACACATACTTTGAATCTTATTGAATGTCTTCACTGGAATTATCTAAATATTTCAGAGAAGATTATCATAACGCTATGAATAGTGAAAATTATGAAAAATGGCTGCGAAATCAACTTATTCCTAACTTACCTCCACATTCCGTACTTGTTGTAGATAATGCTGCGTACCATAACAAATACTTGGAAAACCACCAAATTATAACTCTCTCAAACAGGATATGATAAACTGGCTACTGAAACATGACATTTATTTTGACACGTCTTTCACTAAATTACAGTTATACGTAATTATTTGTCAACATAAACATCAATTTGTTGAATATTCAATTGACAAAATTCTTAACCAATAGGGACACACTGTTTTAAGATAACCCCCATACCACCCAGACTTTAACCCCATAGGTCCCTTTTTGGTCTCAAATAAAAGGATATGTTTCACAATGAAACGTTGATATGAATATGTCTACCGTGAAACGATTAGTTATGGAAAAAGTAAATTTAATGAATCTAGAGGATTGGAAAAACGTTTGTGACCATGCTATAAAATTTGCGAATCAGTATCGACGTAATGAAAATTTACACATCTATTACAACATCTAGAGCTTATAGTACATACCTACATATGTAGTTATATTGTTTACCTTACTAAGATTTTTATTACTCTTTGCGCAGGATTTCATATTGTGAAAACGTGGCGAAGAAAATGTGCTACAATCATGTATTTTTGTGAACTGCAACTTGCTCTGTTCCAGGAAGGCAAATAAACGATTACCCGCTGGGAAAAATCCCTTTTTTGACATGCTGTACTGCAAAGAATCTGAAACTGATATGATAACGTGGCCCTCTAAATACAAACAGAAGGGATTCGAGGTGTCTGCCTCTGACGAATTTAGTAAAAAGGCAGAAATAATGACCAAAAAGGTACAAAACAAGCTACACGTAAAAGTAATAATAATATGTGAGCTTGGCCAATGAGAACATAACTTCTAACAAAAGAAACATTGGGGTACTGATACATTTGTTAGTGGCTATTTCTATTCTCGCCATATTATGAGTGGAAGCATTTAAATATTTAACTGCTTGAACCATCCAGTTTTAACCACTAACTGTGCTATTCTGGCTGGTGAAGGTCTCAAAAACTGGTCAATCGAACGCTAAATAAATAATTTGAATTTGAATTTAAAAATACGAACGAACCAGTCTATATTGATATACGTCAACTAGTTAGTCAGTGTTTTAACTTATTATGAATACGGCAGTACAGTTGGGGCTGTGCCGTGCGGGCCATTAATTCCATGTAGAGGTATATTAGAAACCTTACATTTTCATAGGTACAGTCGGCCAAGATCTGGTTTACGAATGTTATTAAACAATAAGTATATTTTTTAATTCACGTAATAAAATAATAACTCTACCATATCGATGCTTAAGTGACACAGGAAGTGTCTTCCAACTGATGGACCACTTTCTTAGCCGACCATACATAAATATTTTGCATAAATGACTCATGATTGTTGTGTTGAAGTGTTAACTAGGTAGATGTCTGATGGACCCAGCGAAGTTGTAAGCCGGAATCTACACAGCGTTTGGTACCTATGCAGATTGCCTTGCCATATTTTCCTTCACCGTACGAGACATGCGTACTTGATTAAATTTGCATGCAAATACCATTGTGTGTTTGATTTTAATACTGAAGTACACAACATTTTTTTTAAGTAGTACTACTACTACTACGCAACAACACGCGTTCTTAATCTTAAAATATCTGTATTTAGTAAGACATGAAACAATAAATTCTACAAGTACAGTAAAAAATATTATATTTCTAGATTGCAAAAGAATTCTACGAGTGGTGGGTGCAACTTGGTAATCTCGAGTTCAAAAGTGAAATACGGCGTCCAGAAGATATTGAAGAATTATTCCAAGTAAGTTAAATTTTTGTCCTTTACATCCTTCCGTGCTTCCAAGACCTTTAGATATCAATAAATTACGACTTGCTTGACATACTGCCATGGCATTCCTTCTCGATTCGTAGAGATTCGGGTGTCGGACCGACCGGACGGAAAACATACCGCATTCTAGGCCATTCCGTTGAAAGACTTTATTATTTATATTAAGTACTAACTATAAAAAGGTTTGGGCGCCCATACTTTTCGAATTAATTGGCCATCAAAGACGAAGATTAATGTATGTATACACTAGTGGACTCCCCGCGATTTCATTCGCGTAGTTTAGTAGTACCTGCATACTATATTTCAAGCATCTAACTTAAGCGGTTTAGATTTTTCATACAAAAGTATCTTCCCGCTAATTCCCGTTCCCGTGGGAATTTCTGGAATTCCTTTCTTAGTGCACCTCAACGGTACCTAATCTATTCAAATTCAAATTTCAAGTGCACAAGTTTAGCCGTTTGGGCTGTGCGTTGATATGTCTATCAGTCAGTTTCTCTTTTTATATCTATATATACAGGGTTACAGGAAAAGTCGTGCTAGATCCGTTAAGGACGTAGAGTACCCATCATTTCTGACTTATTTCACTATGAAACACCCTACCCTAAACTCAACCCTTTTCAAGATATTCGACTTTTAATTTGTTTATTGAAAATTGCCGATTTTTAGGCTTCTAAATTGAATTTTATTGATTTTGTGTGTCTTATTATTATTATTATTGCATTTTAACATTTGTAATAAGATGCTTTAGGAAGTCAACCATTAAAATAGTGCAAAAGTTAATTGAATAGACCGTAGTAGACAAGTGAAAGTTAAGAAATTTAAACAAATATTAGATAGTTTATTTTTCTCCATGAGATATCTAAAAAAAATATTATGACAGTTGCCCGGCAGATGTGTTTTAAATTATCTACGTTTTATCAGCTTTCTGACGAGGTATCACAATCTAGGATTTGTATTACAATTCGTGGAAAAAAGTAGTTGGTAGCAGTTCGAACGGTCCCGTGCCTATTGTCTTTCAAGTTAAGACCCACCGTGCAAGCGAGACAAGTGACGATTTATGTAGGTGTGAATGAAAGAAAAAATGTGTAGAGGCCGGCTAGGGCGGGGAATACAACACAGGATATTGTTTTGGTTGCCACTGTTGCCAGTCTGCTTTTGTGCTTCGTACTTAGTAGATGTGATATCGTTTTGCTCTTTTTCTCGACTTGGCTATGATTCTGGACTATTTCTTCTGATTTTTTACTACTGTGCTTGTTAACCGGACTCTGATTTGTACTTGTGATACGGAAGAGTTGAAGATGGCGTCCTACACACCTGAGGACATAACCCCCATGGATTTTCATGTGTGCGGGCGCATGAAAACTCTTGTATGCAGCGAGCCTAATCCAATTACGTCTGTAGAAGTATTAAGAGAAAGGATTGTGGCTGCAGCCAATGAAATGAGATTAACTTTGACTACTGGAGTAGTGAAGACTGGTCTCCGTAGAAGGATGCGACAATGTATTAGAAATAGAGGCGCCACGTTGAACATGAACTGTAGAATAAGAAAAAGTTGTGTGAAAACATAATAAACGATAATTTCATGCTTACCTATTGTTTTATTTTACTTTTTAGGGCTAAGTATTAATTTTCTTCTCGTCTGTCGCCTATGAAACTAAGTTTTTTTTCAAGGAATTTAAATATAACCCTAGATTGTTATACCTCGTTAGATAGCTGATAAAACATAGATATTTTAAAACACATCTGCCGATCAACTGCCATAGTATATTTTTTAGATATCCCATAGAGAAATCTCCCATTATCCCATTTTAAATTTCTTAACTTTCACTTGTCTACTACGGTCTATTCAATTAACTTATGCACTATTTTAATGATTGACGTCCTAGAGCATCTTATTACAAATGTTAAAATGCAATAATAATAATAATAAGACACACAAAATCAACAAAATTCAATTTAGTAGCCTAAAAATCGGCAATTTTCAATAAAAAAATTAAAAGTCGAATATCTTGAAAAGGGTTGCGTTTAGGGTAGGGTGTTTCATAGTGAAATAAGTCAGAAATGATGGGTACTCTACGCCCTTAACGGATCTAGCACGACTTTTCCTGTAACCCTGTATATATATAACAAAGACGGGTTTGTTACAACACTTATAACTCGAGATCTCCTGAACCAACTTTCATATATTGTATTGATTCGTTGGATTTGTCTCCGCCCCGAATAACAGAATACATATTGTTACGCCCCGGGGTCGAGAAACAACGGCTAGAATGCCGTAGAGGTATGTCGAACATTCGAGAGGCCTAAAGAACATTCCAGTATCCAAGGCGACGCATACAAACCACTACACAGTGCCTATATGCGTCAGAATGTAGTAGAAGGATCTCGAAAGATCGAGAAAAATGTGGTATATTTCGGAAGCCACAAGTACACAAGTACTTACCTTCACCACAAGTAGGTATAAACCTACTTACCTACTGTTGGGTGTAGGTATAAACAAGCGAGCCGGCCGCCGCGCGCGACTCACAAGTAGGTATAAACCTACTTACCTACTGTTGGAGTAGGTATAAACACGCGTAGGTATTTAATTATTATTATTAGAAGTCGACTCGAGAAAGTACCTGAACCTACTCGAATGTTCTGGATTGTGTACCGTTGGTATATAAAGAGCGACGATCGAGTCGGCGAGACAGTTTTCAACTAAACAGTGATACAGTGAACATCAAGAGTGAAAATTAAAGAGAGTTGACAAGTGATTGTGTGATTGTAAAAGTGTTTATTAGCGGTCTTAGTTTGACGATTGTAATTAGTTTGTGTTATTACAGTGCCGGAATAAAGTGTAATTCTTGACTTTCGTAACAGTGTCATTTTTCTATCGGTACCCACCCCCCACGTACGTAACAATATTAAAAACAATGAAAACTCGATATGTGTAATGAACACTTAATCATTTCAATAAATGCTGATTTGTTTATTACATGTCAAACAATTGTTGTCCAATCCTGTCAAATGCTGTAACAACTATTAATGTGTGCGTTCAGAAATTTATTTTTATATTACGTTCATCAAAGCCTAAATTAGTTTTAGCTGAACTAGGTAACACGGTCAGCTAGTATTTAGATAAAACAAAGTCGCCTCTCGCTGTATTTGTATGTATGCTTAGATTTTTAAAACTAAGAAAATAAAATAATGTTAACTTTTTTAAATTAGGAATGTGAGAGTATTATAAACGTAAGAGTACAAATATAATCAGAATGCTCCGAACTGCTGATAGCTTACAGTTACACGTGTTATTGTGAGTCAACCATAACAGATAGACATATACTGTTCCAGGATATATGTTAGACAATTTAATAGAGAATATTTCCGTCATACATGATTTCTATGTAACTTTAACCATTAAGGCTGCACACGCGATGGAAGCTTAAAAAATGGAGTAACTTCTCCCGTTTTCCCAAAATTTCCTTTTACTGCTCTGCTCCTATGGATTGTAGCGTGATGAAAAGTATCCTATAACCTGCCCAGGTGTATGAAGAATAATTGTACCAAGTTTCGTTAAAATACGTCGAGTAATTTTTGTTTCTATAAGGAACATACAGACAGACAAAAATTTTACTGATTGCATTTTTGACATCGTATTGATCACTAATTTCATGTACAGAATTGACCTCTACAGATCGACACTAATATTATAAAGCTGAAGAGTTTGTTTGTTTGTTTGAACGCGCTTATCTCAGGGACTACTGGTTCGAATTGAAAAAATATTTTTGTGTTGAATAGACCATTTATCGAGGAAGGCTTTAGGCTATTTAACATCACGCTCCAACTATTAGGAGCGAAGAAAATGTGAAAAATGGGGAAATGTTTTCATCTTTGAGGGCTTCCGTTGCGTACGCTGCGAAAACAGTTCAAGATAGCATATAAATATATGTATGAAAGAATTATTCCTCTTGAAGGGATCTAAAAAAATGTCTACGACAGTGTATGTCTATCTTTTAAGATTAACTTACCTGAACCGTTTTTATGGTAATCAAATTTGGTCTAAATTAATGCATTATTTATTATCTCTATTATATAAAAATGAATTGATGTTCGTTAGTCTCGCTAAAACTTGAGAACGGCTGGACCTATTTGGCTAATTTTAGTATTGAATTACACGTGAAAGTCCAGGGAAGGATTAAAAGTTGTATTTCTTCCAATACACGGGGTGCAAAGGCTTCCTCGTCATCATTTTCCTGCCCTTATCCCACACTAGGTGGGGTCGGCACAACACGTTTCTTTTCGCCATTTATCTCTATCATTCGTTATCTCTTCAGTTACACCTTTCACGCACCTATCATGTGCAAAGGCTTCCTATGGCAAAACAAATGTTTGCAGGGGATAGCTTGTTTATTATAAGTATAGATGAGATTATTAGATACTATAAGTATATTTTTGAAATTTGTTTGTACACAAAGAATTATTCTCCCAATCTAAAAACCAGTACCGGATTCCTCGCAATTTACGACATCAAAATAAATTAGCTTTGCCATATACTAACCTCCACTTGGTAAGCTCAAACGCGAATCACATGGCTCTAAATCTGTATAATAAATTACCCAAGATATTAGTGGATATAGTCAATGATGAAAAATTTATGAAAGAACTAAGAGACTATTTAATTTCGAATTGTTTTTATAGTGTCAAAGAGTACTTAATGAAAAATATTTTATTACTGTTTAATTTTATGTTGTTTATTTAATAAGCTAGATTTTGTTATTTACCTACTAATAGTTTGAAGGTCTTCAAGTCGCGGGTGAATAAGTACCTACTGAACAAGTGTGCTCCATCGTAGACCACATCGCTACTTAACATCAGGCAGGATGGTGGTCAAACGCTTGTTCATAGTGATAAAAAAAAAAAAAAAAAAAACTAATGTTGTTTTTGATATTAGGTGTAAGTGCAAGTATTCCTAATTTAATTTTCCCTAATAGGGTTCATGTTTTGGATACCTATATTTATTTTAAGACCTTTTGTAAAACCAACATGAAGCAATAAACGATATGACTATGATTATGATTACTACCTACGTCCAAGTTAAAATTTGGGTTATTTGTGTCTGCCAAAAAAAAACTATCAAAGTATGACTTAAAGTGTTTCCTATAAATACCTAACTAGAAACGATAAAAAAATAATGTTTATTTCAGGTTTGGTTCGACGAACATGCATCCAGAAGTCTGGTTATCGACCCGAAGATCATGCCATGCGTCCTGCAGTCCATTGCTGACTACGTTGAGTTACCTAAGGTACACTTGTCTATGTTAAATGCCCCTGACCTGAGAGTGTGAATAAAAATAGAGGACTGTCTGGTCACGGTTTCGTTACGGTCGCCACAATGTAATGAATAACGCTGATAGAAAATAATGTAGAAGTAAAAATGTGAGACATCTTTTCCAAGTTGCCATTGCGACAAGTCTTTATTTGACAGTGATTTGACTGTGGTTACAAACTGACAGATTATGTCACAATATTCTTTACTGGAGAGGCCTATGTCCAGCAGTGGACAAGTATGGGCTGATGATGATGATGATGATGATTCTTTACTGTCGTTCGGTGATAGAAGTTATATTATCTGTTAAATCCATAGTCTAGTGAACGAAAGGAGAACGTGAAAGACGAAGAAGCGACCTAAATCGACATTGATCATTTATTGTATTTCATTTGTATATACTTTGACATAAGTATACATTTTAAAATAAGTATTTACCTACATATTAGCATAACAATTTGAGTCTGCATAGCGATAGTCATAATTTAACCGCTTGTAATTAACACTTTTTCCAAAATGAACTTATGTATGCATAACAAAAAAAAATTACTGTTTCAATTGATATTTTTTTATTTGGATACTTCTTTGTTATTTTTTTTAACATTGATGTCGTTGTATTTTATTAAGTCAGTTCAGACATAAATTCGTGTAGGTATTATTTAATAAGACTGATTTGTGTAGATAATGATATTTATCGGTACCTAATACACCGATATAGGTTAGGTAGTTTCTGATTATGAAGTTCCCTTGTCAAACTTGATACTTGTTCAAAACGGCTTAAGCTGTTGATCCTGCAGCCCTAGCAAGAGCGTGAAGAAAGACCCGACATAGAAAAAATACTTTTGCGATTGGCTGCTATGTCACACATCGTGCGTCTTAGCTTGTTTCAACCAATTGCAGCGCCTGATATGTGTTGCTATGAGCGCTTTGCTAGGGAGGCTGAAGTATGTACACGCAATTAAAGTTTAAAAAAAAACTTCCCACAAAAGAGCGGAACCGAAGACTCATAGACTAACGTACATAGACTAATCATAGACTAACGTACAAAGTTGCATCTTTTTTTTCCATTATCTTTGACTCTTCGTACGGGATATTCACCGTGACGGTTAATTGGGTGCGAGTCCCACATACCGCTGTTCTCGTCTGTCAACGGCGGAGTATCCATAACGAATTTCCTATGGATTTCCCACATTAACAAAAAGAAAAACTTTATACACACATATACAAACTTTGTTATTGATATTTCCAGGTATCCTGCATGAAGGTTCTGGCCAGGCAGGTCGCGTTCGACATCGAAGCCGAAACTAGTCCACCTCACGTAGAAGCCTTTGGCACATGTTTACCGCAGAAAATGAAGCATATACCGCCTAACAACAATACCAAGGGGTTGTGGAAGCCTGTCAGCATACCTGAAGACTTGAAGACCATGTCTTGCGTCTTCGGAGAAATTGACCATTTGACGTTAGTTTTCTGTATAAACTATAAAGTTACGGTCCGTATTCTGAAAAATAATCAATACTTAAGTATCGTTTGAGTAGTTTGTCTCTTTCACCCAAACACGATTAGAGCAGGGATCTGTGCTTGAGGAGAGTATCAAAATACGGACGGAAGAGTCGCTTAGTATAAACTTAGTACGCGTATAAGTTTTTTGGTCTTATTACGAGTATAAAGGTTGTTTATTTTTCATTTTCACCCAATACTAAAATTGCTTCTTTCAAGTAATAAATTCTATGGTTTCATGTAATGATCAAGACAGTTAAAGGGTTTTTAAATCTTAGAATATAACATAGGTTTTATCCTAACAGGCGAGTCTAAAATTTTGAAACTACGTAATAAACAAATAACCAAGTCAATAGTAAAAGAAGTCGTGATTATCGCTGCTGTATCTATCCATTAAGTTATCTTCACAAATAGTTACTAAGATTTTCTGGAAGGTTCCATTTCCTTTGAGACATTTTCTGAAAAATAGAGTAACATCAGTTTCATGAAACGTCGTTCCATGCGCAAATATTTTCTCTTCTTCATACTAAGTAATCCCTCGTAAAAGTGTTAGGCAACTTGTAAATTCCGACATTTACGTAAACAAACGTTTTACCATCATCTTGCGTGATGTAAAGCAGCGATTTCTGATCGACTTTACAATTCTTGTCCTGATAAGTCTAATGAAATTTATTTAAAAAGATAAAAATGATGTTCGGGTTGTTTGTACACAAACGTAAAATTTCACGAGGAAATTTGACAAAACTTAATAAATAGTAAAGTGTATTAAGAGGGTATTCTTGATTTTGCCTATTTTGCAGGCCCATCACAGGCTGCTGTGTACACGTATACGATAAATGTTCGTACAATACTTCAACTAAATCCAAATAGATGCGCTTTTTCAAAATGTAGTCAGAAAATCCATAAATTTGTAAAATAATTAAACTGACAAAAAATTTCATACACAATTGTTCGTGTGCCATAGTGATGACAACTTCAACCCAGTCAGTCCGCGGCTGAATGCCATCCTAGAAGCACGGTCACGCCTAATTTTTATGTGTGCAGTGCACTTTTTGGATATATTTCTATGTAAGTACCCATATTTCATACACTATTATTTGTCAGGAATTGATGGGAGTAATATATACTGTACGATTCATAGTCGTTTTCTTGTATAGATGATTGAAAAAAGAGTCCAAAAAAATCTGTAAACAAACATCAATTTCCTTTAACTTTATAACCATATCGAATTAAATTGATACTACAGTAAAGCGTCGCTCTCAAAATCTGGTATGTTTCACGTTGGTAGCATATTATTATGTCATGTAGTATGGGGTATGGGAGTACAGTTGTGTTCAGTTTCATTTTCGATTTTTGTAATGTAGAGACATGAATATGACTAATGTAATCCGTTTTATTTCAGAGTTGATAAAATAAAATTTAATCAATCTAGAAAACAGTGTTGCCAGCCAAACCTGAAGTCGATAAGTGTTTAAGCTGTTGACCTGGCTACTTGTTTTACTCTGTGCAGAAAGCGGACAAAGAATTTTAGTGAACTGGGAGAGAGACAGAAGAAAATAATTCATATTAATAACTATTGTGTGTATTATTGTTTTATTTGTAAGTTAATAAACGTTACGAACAATTTAATTAACATTTATTTATGTAGGGCGGTAGAGATGTCCTTTCTGCTGCCAGTCTCGTGATCCTCCAGTTCGTGAAAATAATTATACCACATTGTAGTAATTCATATAATTAAGTAAAATTCGACCGAAGGGATACAGAGCACCAAAGGTATTATTGGGCCATGTAGCCGCCTATCACATATCACCGACACTCTTAATATGTCTCCTACCCAATCTAACCCCAAAAACGGCCTGAAACTCCTAGGCTCCTTTCAATACATCCCGGCTGGACATCTCTTGCATTTGTAACAGCACCTGGTAGTTAAAAATTAAGTTAAAATAAGTTAACATCGGTTAAAAATTAAGGCATTATTTTTTTTAAAACGCAATGAACAAGCGTTTTTTGTTAAGCAGCGATGTGGTCTACGATGGAGCATACTTGTTCATTAGGTACCTATTTACCCGCAACTTGAAGACCTTCAGACTGTACTGCGCAAGAAACATAGACTCCGGCAAGTCATTCCACATTCTCGTGGTTTGCACTATAAAGTGAACGCAAACCGATTGGTTCGCGTAAATTATGACGTTTTGCCGTTCTCCTGGTTGTCCTATTGTAAAAGCGCGATGGGGAAATTCGGTTTTGCAACTCCATAGCACACTCTCCGAAATGCACCCGATAGAAGACAAATAGGCTCGCAAACCTTGAGGCGATGCTGTTGGCTTTGTAGCCGAGCATCAAACAGCCTGTTGTCACCTATGAGCCTTCTAGCACGCCTCTATTGCCTCTAGAGCCTCAAGCTGGTATTTTGCTGATCCATCCCAAAGATGAGAGCAGCGATCTTGTGCTTGGTACAATGTAAGCAGCTGTTCCGGTGTGAAATACCGTCGCACCTTCGGGAGGATGCCCAACTTCTTGGCTGCGCGTTGGGCCGTAGCCTCAATATAGGAGCCAAAGTTGATGGTTGGGGGTTAATGTCATACCTGAAAGCTTCAGCCGATTGGCTCCAGGCAAGGGTACATCCTGGAAAATGGGAGCCAGATGAAATGGGCTCCTTTTTGCTGAGAATAGACACGCCTGGATCTTAAGCGCATTGAACCTGACCAGATTGGCCTCGCCCCAAGTTGCGACTTCAACAAGGGACAGGTTCAAACGCTCAACCGATTCCTCTCTGAGTGCCCGGATTTGCGGTCCGCTGGCTCGCGCGCCAAATGTGTAACTCTCCACAACAGTGCTGTAGTCTGCGCACCCATATATACCGGGTTTCAACAGATTGTTTATATGCAGTAGGAAGAGTGTTGCAGAGAGAACATAACCCTGAGGTACCCCGGAATTAATTGCCATTATATCAGTCGAGCTGTGACTACTCGAAGCAATCGTTCCCTCAAGAAATCAGCCAACCACGCACAGAAACCAGCAGGTAGTCCAAACGACGGAAGCTTACCAAACAGACTGTAGTGCCAGACCCTATCAAACGCCTTGGAGATATCCAGGGTACTTAGCTCTCCCTGGATATCTCCAAGTATTTTTCCGGCCTCCAAGGAAAAGCCTAATAAAAATAGATAGAAATACCACCGGGGCCACTAGTTTTATTCACATCTAGATCGCGCAACGCTTTCCGTGCCTCATTTTAACTAATATGGGGTAGGTATAGTAGTACCACAAATCTCGAGAAATTTGAACGAAACACTTTTCATTCGACATGTACACCAATGTTCTGAAAATTACTTTTAATATCAAAACAGACATTTTATAAACCTGCCTAATACTATGTGTGTGTGATAATACGAATAGAAGAGCAATTTTGTATGCAGCGATGATGACGTTAAGAATAGAAATAGGCCCTTAAAGAATTTCTATTGTTCCTCAGGTCCACGAAGTCGTTCCGTGACTGGCTGCGCGGGCGTCCTCATTTACCAATGCCTCCATGCTTACGCTCACTGGGCCTAGAAGGCGAGAAGAAACCTCAGTTTATCGTGCCCTCAGACTTTGTACTGCGGGATCAAAATTCCTCTGTCTCTTTGGACCTGGCATTACCTGTGTCTCAATTTAGTATGGAACTAACCGATGTCCTGAGCAAGCTTATGAATCAGTAAGCATCGTAGTTACTACTGCTTAATAATATGAAGTTATTTCTTATTACGATGGCTTCATGGCTGGGACAAATAAATAAACTACCTTTATTTCGGTATGTTATTGGTTTTCTTTTACAAAGTATAAAGGCAGTAATGTAATATACCTACTGAATATTCTTTCAGATTGGATAGATAGTAAGACGGGAATCATATTATTCAGTATATCTACAGTCAGGTATTTTTTGGACACTAATGCTAACTGGTGCTGAAATTGGTAGATAGATAGTTTTAATTCCAAAGCAAGGCACTTGCTAATAAAGTACCTACTGTTCGCCAAGCGTATTTAATCCACGGACATTTTTTCTGCTAGGAAAAGAGGTTTCATCACGATCTTTTAGATATGTGCAAGAGCGTAAAAGCTAGCTGTAAGAGCGTTGCGTAGGCTCTAAAGAGCCCTATACATAGTTAATAATTTCTAATATTGTAATCCTCCATTTTTATGGTATTTTGTTTTTTCCTTTCCGCAAAAACGTTTTATCTTGAGCATCAGCAGTAACTTCTGATATCTCATACAAATTTTAATCAAGTGGCGTGTCACTATCAACTTGGTAATGAAAAGTTACGCACGGATTAGTGGAGTAGCCGATGTGTAAATGCCTATAATTATGATTATAGATAAATAGTATAACTGAGAGCCTCCCACACTAATACTTTCTTGTGACACGCATTCAGTGGGAATGTTAAACGTTAGGAGATATGTAGATACCTACTACTGAAATAGCAGAACAATCGTAATCAGTTCCCTTGATAAACAACCAAATCATTTTTATGTGGAAATGAAACAGTTTGTAACACACAGGTAAATAGAAAATAGGCTTTCCGTAAAAAAATGCCACTGCGTTAACGTCATTTCGTTATGAATGCTAATCGGTTAATGAAAGGTGGTTGATGAAAAAGGCCGGGTGAGTAGAGGTCGTCCCAGAAAGACATACATTGACTAGGTTTGGTGATGTCCTGAAGGATAGTGCTAAGAAAAGTACTCGAAATTGGAGTAATGTATGAAAATATGTTCGAATGTTAATGAAATGATGGTCAGGACCATGACAAATAAGTATTTGTAATCTCTGCCAGACTCTGTGGGAGACAGGTGTGAGGTGTCTGTATGTATGCATAATATTTTTTCGTAGTTGAGGAGCTGTACTCAGCTGTGCTAAGCGGTTGCACCGCTTAGCAAGAGTACGAAATCTACCCTTTCAATACATACAAGGCGATCTTAAAATTTCCCTTTTATAAGCCGAGGTCTTCTATTTCTGTAGACACTTTTGAGTTAATTTCAACAGGTGTCAATAATATTACGTAGGTAAGCATACCTAATTCACTTGAGGAAGCCCGAGCCAAAGAATCTCTTTTAAGAGATAAATAATGATAAAAATAAATTAGTATTAATTTTACAAGTAATGTACTTTATCAAATAACACTGTACTTGGCCAGTTACTAGGCTGCATTATACAAGCAACAACTTAACACTCGACTGTGTCTAAACCGGTGCCGTATTAAGTAATATATTATGACATGCAATGAAAGGGCTTACTAAGCTTATTAAGCTATCCTGTTCGAAAGGAGAACTCCGGAGGCGTGGACTAAAAGTGTGAACGTCTTGTTCTTCAAACAGGGTGATAAAACCATGTTGAAGAACTATCGACCCATATATCTTCTAAACCACGTCTACAAGGTTTTCAAGAGCGATCACAAACCGCGACGACTCGACGAATTTCAAACACCGGAGCAGGCTGGATTTCGGAGCTGTTACGGCACCACAAAACACATCCACACAGTGCGACAGATCATAGAGAAAACTGAAGAACATAATCTGCCCCTGTGTCTACTAGCATTCGTGGACAATGAGAAGGCTTTTGACTTGGTTGAGATCTGGTCCGTTTTGGAGTCTCTACAGCGTTTCCAAATTGACTGGCGATATATTATTCTCTACGCATCGGCTTACGGATGACCTTCGATAAAACCAAGGTTATGTTTAATGAACATGTTCTACCGAAACCGATTTCAGTACACGGTACCGTTCTCGAAGTTGTGAAAAATATGTGTACATTGGGCAGACATTGCCGTTGGGTAGAAATAACTTCGAGGACGATGTAAACAGAAGAATTCAGCTGGGTTGGGCAGTATTTGGGAATTTACGTCGATTCTTAGCATCATCGATCCCACAGTGCCTGAAGACAAAAGTCTTCAATTAATCTGGTCCACAAACTCGAAAGTCGCACAGCGTGCTATAGAAAGGACTATGCTTTGCATTTCTCTGAAGGATCGAATAAAAATGAAGTAGTGAGCGACAGAGAACCAAAATTATCGACACAGCTCATTGGTTTAGCAAGCTGAAGTGGCGGTGGGCCGGCCATATTAGCCGTAGAACCGATGACCGTTGGGACAAACGAGTTCTCGAGTGGAGACCGCGTCTCGGCAAAAGGAGTGTAAGACGCCCTCAAGCAAGGTGGAAGAGACTCACAGTGGCGTGCAATTGGAGAGGCCTATGTCCAGCAGTGGACAAGTATGGGTTGATGATGAAAACTAAGCCGAACTCGAAAAATAAAGTGGCGTCTCTCTAAAACCAATATTGCGGACTTTATAGCCCATTTAAAGAAAATTTTGGGATTTTCAATTTCGACTAATCTTTCCTGAGCAGCACAAGCTACAGAAACAGTAGACTTCAGCTTAAACGAGAATATCAGGTTCGACCTACTAGTTTTTCGCAATGGAGAATTTTCTTTGACGTTTTTCTGACATATTTTCGGGCGGAGAACTGTCATTGCTGTGAAACTTTGTTTGGAAAGTATGACAAATTTTGCTTGGAAAGTATGACAAATTTTGTTTGGGAAGTATGACAAACTTTGTTTGGAAAGTATGACAATAATAACAGTTCTCTGCCAGAAAATATGTCAGAAAAACGTCAAAGAAAATTCCCCATTGAACTGAAATTTCCGTTCAATTTTATTTTTGAAAAAAGAAAGAAAGGAAATAAACTTTTGCTTTCTTGTTTACTGCTACCGGAACTCAATCATATGGGATAAAATCCGGTAATTTGATTTTTTTTAAACTGGAAGTGAAGTGGAAGTATCTTGAGAAAGTTAGACGTCATTTTAATTGTTTAATAAATTAATGTTTGGTACTAATATTAATAGTAATGATACATTGTTTACAACTAAACTTATTAGTCGTATTTTGCGACTTCTGGATATTAACAAACATGTTTATTGCACATAATATAATCCAATAAAGTGCTATCAGTTGAGAGTGGCGGAATAAAGATAACGTGTAGCTATCTATATTTTGGAAATCTAGGACCACTATGTTATTGCTGAATTATTATAGGAAATGGGGTATAATAGGCTTATTCAGCAATAACATAGGAGCCCTATGTTATTGTTGAATATGCCTATTATACCCCATTTCCTATAATAATGAGGAAAACACGTTCGGTTCGACCAAATTATATTTTCAACAACCATATAAATCAAAAGTGACAAAGACAGTTCAGATATCAAAAATAGAATACAAATAAAACATATAAAATTATAAAAGGTTATATAAAAAGGAGGACGCTTACAAAGTGCCCGTGCACACAGTTCTAGTAACATAGATAGGTACCAAAAGAAGGTCAAAATACCTTCTTTCACTAGACCTTTTACATGGAATTTACAGTTCTCCGCCCGAAAATATGTCAGAAAACGTCAAACAAAATTCCCCATTGAACTGAAATTTCCGTTCAATTTTGTTTTTGCTAGCGAAAAACGAAAGGAAATAAACTTTTGATGTCTTTTTTAACTGCTACCGGAACTCAATCATATGGCATAAAATCTCGTAATTTGATTTTTTTAAACTGGAAGTGAAGTGGAAGTCTCTTGAGAAAGTTAGATGTCTTTTTAATTGTTTAATTAATGTTTTGTTACTAATATTAATAGTAATGATACATTGTTTACAACTAAACTTATTAATCATATTTTGCGTCTTCTGGATATTAACAAACATGTTCATTTTACATAATATAATCCAATAAAGTGCTATCAGTTGAGAGTGGCGGAATAAAGATAACATGTAGATGTCAATATTTTGGAAATCTTTCTTAGCGCACACACAGTTCTAGTAACATAGATAGGTACCAAAATATTTTGACCTTCTTGCAGTAGAACTTTTACATGGAGCATATACGTAATATAGTATTTCGATTTATTTAGAGGTTCTCCTCCTACCTCAGTGGTCGTCGGCAGGCGGTGCGAGCTGGTCAGGATGTCTCTGACTGGTGCGACCTACGAGCTGGCGTGCCGCAGGGTGGGATTCTCTCTCCTCTTCTCATTGTTTATACACATGATAATCTTCGTTCTCACTACCATCTATACGCTGATGACCTGCAGCTTTATGTGACCGGTAAACCATATGACATTATGTGCTCTTTGGAACTTTTAAACAAAGATTTGGAAGAGATTTGCAATTGGTCATCCAGTTATGGTATATCAGTTAATCCTGACAAGTACCAGGCAATAATCATTGGCAGCACTAAACAAATACAAAATATTGATCCCTCCAGTTTAAG
This sequence comes from Conopomorpha cramerella, assembly GCA_012932125.1. Taxonomy (NCBI): domain Eukaryota; kingdom Metazoa; phylum Arthropoda; class Insecta; order Lepidoptera; family Gracillariidae; genus Conopomorpha; species Conopomorpha cramerella. The sequence continues at coordinate 35,115 of SJJU01000056.1, forward strand.
CCTATTGTTCAAATGCATTCCTATTGCTTTCACTCCCACTGTCACTAATCTAGGTCTAGTCATGGACAGTCAGATGGATTGGAGGGCTCATATCGAGTTTGTTAGCAAAAAGTTTTACGCCTCTCTCCACTCAATAATTCGATATAAAAACTTCCTCCCTGAGAAAACTAAAATATATCTAGTCAACTCCCTCCTTCTTCCCATTATCGATTATGCTGATGTGTGCTTCCTAGATCTTACTGAAGAACTCCTCAATAAACTGGATCGTCCTCTCAATACTGGCATCAGATTCATATACTGCTTGAGGAAGTATGACCACATTTCATCGTACTGCGCAAAACTCAAATGGTTACAAGTGCGGGAACGCAGAAAGGTCCGAATCCTCTGTCTTCTGTACAATATATTATTTGACCCTCGAACCCCCGACTATCTAAAGGCCTCATTTTCCTTCGTAGCATCTAATCATTCACGTAATCTACGCTCCTCGAGCAACCTTCTACTTAACTCTCTGTGACTGATGTGACCTTATGTTCCCTATTCCGTTGACGTGGTAGTCTGGTAGACACCTTCAATAGCGACCTACAGTTGGAGAAAAAAATATATTGTACATTGAAGGGTTAATATACAGGGTTACTTGTAACTCGACGTATTCCTGGTATGGGGTGATAGAGGAGTTAAAATGCAATAAAATAAACCTCCATATGTATGGTCGGAAATTAATGGTTCTTGAGATATTGTCTTTTTTGAATATTTTCTAGATATTCCCAGAATCTTGCATGAAAAAGTTTGTAAAATAAAAACTATGAGTTATTTACTGTGATTCTTTATTTATTTATTAATTGTAAACTCACGTTTAACTATACTAACTATAAAAACCCAAAATAACACACTGACACGTAATAACAGGGTGAAAGACAAAATGTTGACATTATATGAAATGTTTAATTACGTTATTAATCATACATAGCGACATAAATATTGATAATGATACCTTTTTAGAAAGCTGATAAAACGACGATGTTTTTTTTAGTAATTTGTACGATTTATGTCATATATTTGTTTTAAATTAGAGCATATGTTTTCTCATTATAAGCACAAAGTTTTAAACAATAAAATTTTATTTCCGTTGATTTTATTAAGTTTGGTTGTTTTATTTTGGGTTTTTATAGTTAAAATAGTTAAACGTGAGTTTACAATTAATAAATAAATAAAGAATCACAGTAAATAACTCATGGTTTTTATTTTACAAAATTCTTTATGCAAGATTCTGGGAATTTCTAGGAAATATTCAAAAAGTCAATATCTCAAGAACCATGAATTTCCAACCATACATATGGAGGTTTATTTTATTGCATTTTAACTCCTCTATCACCCCATACCAGGAATACGTCGAGTTACAAGTAACCCTGTATAGTTAAAACAACATAAATACATATGTTATAGTAAATAAAACACGTACATCATCATCAGTAAATACAAAACTTTGGTATTTATTTAGAAGTCTCGTTTTGACAATCAACAACTACTAGGTGGCACTTAATGAGTACTTACAAAAATATTTAACAAAATATGAGGATTTGCCTTCTTTCCTATAACATATAACATAATATTCTATATATAATTATTTTTTTAAGTAAATCACATGGTCAGATCATAAGATATACAGCCTCAAAGTATCACATTTCTGTTTACAATTCTTTCATAGTGGCTTCGAGCATCGCAGACATAAATCTTTAGTACGATCACATACTTATACTAATGTTTAATTTTTTAGTATCTCTTAGTTGTAACGAAGCATACAATTAACATTTAAGGTAGGTACTGGTGTACGAGTCGATCTTTGGCACTCATTATCACTCCATACATATCCATTTTCACCTCGATAGTTGTTGAACTCGGTGTCCTGATGAGAGAGAGATGCAAGTTGGACAGGCGCCGCAGAACTCTCCTCAGAAAAAAAAATTCTTCCTGTATTCTATAATAAAATATTAACTTTCTTTCATTCCAGAGGAATGAGAATGAACGGACTTACTAATTTTGTTCTATAACGTCATATTATTCTCTATTGTACAAATGGGATTTACCCAATTATAACGTGATGAATACTGTCCGTAAGATAACATATAAGTACGAAAGGATAATAACTAAACATGATTAATAAATTTATATATATAGATTGATAAACAAAACGGTACGTAGGTACATGCTATGATTACGGCCCTGTAATTGATAAGTGATTATCAAAAAAATATTTTTATTCATTGTTATAAACGATACGCTCCTATATACTGCATTTGGCATCATAATTATTTTGTTTTGATATGCATAGTTATTTTTAATTTAATAAGTAAGTGGAAGTATTAAAATAAATTAACATGAGTGTGGAATCCGAAGCCCGGAAACAGTTGATGAATGAAATAATAAATCGGAAAATGCTTGGTGACAAGAATTTCCACTCGGAGACATCTATAGAGAATTTGGACCTGGCTGAAGCAGTAGACAGTCCTGGCGGATCCAACAGTTCAGAAAAAGAAGTACAGCAAAATGATCCAGGGGTAAGCGTATAAAACTCAGTCACGTAAATCACTCAGTCAAGTAATAATATTATATCGTCATGAATAGTGGAAAAATATGGGCTGATGATGATGATGATGAATAGTTGACATTTTCATAACTTACTGATGATTTAAGTAATTGGTAGCAGCGTCTGTGAATTGGAGTGTTAAATACACTTCACGCCTTTCAATCCCAAGGTGGGGTAGGTAGAAAGGCATTCGCTAGGCAAATGCCCGCCAAGCGTATTTAACTGACCGTGACAGGGGAAACCGAAAATCTGGAAATAGTCAGCCTCCAGTGTTTTATGTAGAAAAGTAGGGAATTTGCATACTAAATGACATATTATGGTGTTCTGCAAGTGTGTTCCAGATCGAAAGTGGTTACCTATTGGGATTCGAGAGGTCACTTGGTTCATAAGTGAGATATTCAGCACAGTGCTAAGTTGTACGAAGACCTGGAAATAGTCAGCCTCCAGTGTATTATGTAGAAAAGTAGGGAATTTGTATACTAAATGATATATTATGGTGTTCTGCAAGTGTGTTCCAGATCGAAAGTGGCTACCTATTGGGATTCGAGAGGTCACTTGGTTCATAAGGAAGATATTCAGCACAGTCGTTATTATGAAAATTCCCTACTTTTCTACATAAAACACTGGAGGCTGACAATTTCCAGGTCTTCGGACAACTTGGCACTGTAATGGATACCTCACTCATGAACCAAGTGACCTCTCGAATTCCAATAGGTAACAACTTTCGATCTGGAGCACACCGGCAGAACACTATACATCATTTAGTATGAAAATTCCCTACTTTTCTACATAAAACCCTGGAGGCTGGCTCTATTTAGACTAGGTTCTCAGATTAACCTTAGCTTTTATGGTAGGTACTAGCTGGCCCGGCGGTTGTTTTATTAATATAGGCACATTTTTAATATATGAGCCGTGTGGTGACGGCAAATAGAATACATGTGTCACCACCCCAGCCCAACTTTTCCCGTCATGGGGGTCGTAAGAGGCGACCGAGGGACCTCTCCAGAGGACGGGCAGCAGCGCTCTCTGTGAGTTAAACCACAACACCACTGCGATCGCCAACCCGCCTGCCAAGCGTGGCGATTATTGGCATTTCACCCCAAATGACGGATCTCATTGGGGGAGGCCCTCGTCCAGCAGTGAACGTTATGTGGCTGATGATGATTAATATATGCTACATTTACATCTTCCTCTCAAATCACTGTATTTTGTTTTATACTATGTATTGAATGTGCCCTCTGCACGTGTCTGCCGTGAATTAAAACCCGGTATAATATTGTATGTTTTATTGTCATAGGTAGTAAACTCAGCAGTGAAATCTAGCAGCCGCGATGTGGGCACAGAGGCACGTCGGCGCGCCATGTCAACACCTGGACCGATCTCGGGTAGTATACTCACAGCAACCGCCGCGAGGGCGGCGAGAAAGCGTTTGCCAAGGAACATCATGTATGCCGATCCGAGTAGATTTGTAAGTAGTATTTTAGTGTACACTAGTTGTCTCGGCAAACATTTGTTTTGCCATAAGAAGTCGCCTTTGTACCCCGTGTATTGGAATAAATACACCTTACAAACCTTCCCTGGACTTCCATCTGTAATTCAAGACCAAAATAAGCCAAATCGGTCCAGCCGTTCTCTAGTTTTAGCCAGACTAACGAACAGCAATTCGTTTTTATATAATAGATTTACATATAATCAGCCACTCCCCCAGTGATTTCCATGATCATTTTGGGGGAAATGCTAATAATCGCAACGCTTGGCAATCGCTCGGATTGCCGATCGCAGTACATGATTTTCTTCCATTTGTACCTCTAGTTATTTTCATCGACACCGTTAAAACACTATCAGACTGTGATCAGTGCCAGCCTACAGCAGTCGCATGATTTTGAAACTGACACTCTTATGAGATTAAACGGATTAAAGTGTATTTATTACTACCTATATCTATATATATGTCAAATAGAGGGCTAGCAGCGCCACCTGTCTTGACAACAATCACTACCTGGTTGTTAACCTATCATGCCATTTTGTTTTGTTTTCTATTATAGACAACAGATGGCGCTGTGCGTTTCCGATAAAGTAGTCTGTTTAGTTTCCTTTAGTTGGCAATACTGTAACTGTCTTCTCTTAGCCAATCGCATTGGAATAATGTGTGTTGTTATGTTGGTACCATTTAAATAGCTAGTTCTGATTGGTTGACGAAACGCAGGCGGTTAAGGTGGCACGCCTGGACATGCACGTGGGAGCGAAGACTATAACTTCGGAAGGGCGGGGTGCCCGCGGAGGATACTGGGGCTGGCCTCCGAAGAGTGATCACGAAGAACATATGAAGCCTGTTAACGACTGAAGACGCGACGAGGACCCGACGCGAAGTCTCCGTAATGTGGTCGGCATGCCCCAGAAGGGGGAGAGTTGGCAACAAAACAGGGACGGATAAAGATAATTTGTATGGAGTCAAGAAAACGTGTGCGTTGAAAAGAGGCAAAAAGCAAGTAGATGCGCACGTCTCCAGAGAATGGCCCGTACGCCGAGAGGCAGGCAGGGCTTGGGTGGTGGTGGGATTATCCCTGATTAGAGTGATCACGAGTGTGTCTGTTTCATAGGCTATCAGAATTAAATTGACTTATTGTCCTACCAAGTGTACTTGTTGCTCGAGCTACCCTAATGGAAAACGCTCCTTCTCCACTGGCCGGCGGCCCTGACGCCGGCGAGGCTCCGACATCCGACATCAGAAGTGGGATCACCTCGAGCAAGAAGTGAAGAAGTATTAAGGAAAATGTTCCAGATACAAAACAGCAACATGTTGAGTTTGATTGAAGCAATAAGGCAACCAATTCTGCCACAACAAAAATAAAGTGAAGCTGCCGTCCTTATCAACTGATACTCGGGTGAACAATACAAGTGTCTGCTTTCGACTTCGATCGTGTGCTGTGAGAAGCACATCGGGGCACATCGCGAGTGGGTGTGTACAGGATCTACAGCCAGGGATAGTGCCGGGAGTGTGCCGGCAACGCCGAGGGTTGAGCGTCACGTGGACTTGCGGCGGTTGAGCGGCGCGTGGAACACTCAGGTGTGTCGTATAATGTTTGTTATGACTTGGGAACGGAATATTCGCTTGTTAAAGAAAATGTTGCGACAAATTTAATTGGTAAACGATTCAATAATGTTATTTCATTAACTGACATTGGGCAAGCGAACGTTCTGTGTACCTTAGATATTGTGCAAAGTTGAGATTGGTTCATATACGATCGAGATTTTATTTAATGTTTTTCCTGACGTTTTTCTGCTAAGTGATTTTTATTGATAGGTAAAGAAATTTTGAATTTGAGGTTTTCTGTTACGATAACGGCTACGGAATTTGAACTTATCAGAAATAATGAGAATAGATTGAAAGTAAATACTGTAGTGGCTAATTACGAGCGTGAAATAGATTGTAACGTGACCGGTGATGAAAAACGTAAGTTACATGAAATAATAAACCGTTACACAGTATATTTTATCTGTGGTTTGCCCATAACTTGCGTGGTTTGAAGGAATAAGCCGCTATGTCAGGAAATTCGTTGATAGTTGTGTCACGTGCAAAGTAGCAAAATCGGCATCAGGAAAAGTACAGAATGAACTCCATCCCATCCCGAAAGTGACAGCTCCATGGCATACGGTACACTTACCTAGATGCAACTGGGAAGCTGATCGGAAAAAGAGATTTAAAGTAATACACTTTTGTTCTTATAGACACGTTTATCAAATACCTATTGAATTATCATACTAAGAATATCCTAAATGATATTTTAAGGGTCCTTTTCAAATCATTGAAATGTTCGATGAAGATCGATATACTTTGAAATCATTAAATTCTCGACGTACTTAAAAGTACGCTCACGATACAATAAGACCAATGAACCAAAATTCCTTTGATATAACTGTTGTTGAAGTTGAATTGATTTGATTGAGAGTGAAGATGTCAATGTTAATAAAAATTAAAAATAGACCGTACCAGTCACTACCCTGTAGCCGTAGCTCAGTGGAAATCGGTGTCTGCACAAGTGGTGTAGTCTGTGAGTACGCGGTGGGCAGGTAGTGCTGGCGGAGGTCGGATCTCGGGGAGATCGTAAAATGAGTCCTATGTGACTCGGCGAACCACTGTGTATGGTTGCGCGTATAGAATTGATTATAAAGTTGTGAGAAATGACATTGAATTATGTTGAGTTATGATTAAAGTGTAAAGTTATTATTGTGAGTTTGGTTAAGTCAAAGGAATATTGGCATCTGAATCTAGAGTAAAAGCAGTAGACGTATCAATCGTATCCAGGAACCGTCACGTGTAGTGTGTGTTATCATAGAAAAACATTGCAGAACATTGAATCATAGTGATTTGATTGTTATTCGTGCTATTCCTCAAAATGGCGTATAGTAGTGAGGGAGAGGATGAAAAATCAAGCTCCCGTCTTTGACACATGACATGAGTTAGGAGGATCCCAGATCATGAGGTCCCTATAGAATTAGAACTAGATGAAGGCTCAGATCAAAATAAGTGATCACGATAGTTTGTAATCGCGTTGTGGCGCATTGTGTTTGTTAGTGTGAAGTTACCCTTGCCTAAGTTGGGCAAGATGAGCCGTTGGTGCGGCGGCATGTTTAGTATCCTCGCATACGTAGTGGCGTAAGCGAGACGAGTCGTTCACACTTTTCATACAAGTACCCACATGACCGTGTAAAAAGGGTCCCAGATCAGCAAGTGCCTCCTGAATTTGAAACTATTGATGAAACGCCTGAAGATGAGATTGGGTCGAGAGATGTTTAACCGATGGACTGTGACGTGTTTGATGTATAACCGATGGACTGTGTTATACGTGTTTGATGTTTAACCGATGGACTGTGTTAAACGTGTTTGATGTATAGCCGATGGACTGTGCTATACGTGTTTGATGTATAACCGATGGACTGTGTTATACGTGTTTGATGTTTAACCGATGGACTGTGTTAAACGTGTTTGATGTATAGCCGATGGACTGTGCTATACGTGTTTGATGTATAACCGATGGACTGTGTTATACGTGTTTGATGTTTAACCGATGGACTGTGTTAAACGTGTTTGATGTATAACCGATGGACTGTGTTATACGTGTTTGATGTATAACCGATGGACTGTGTTATACTAGTTTGATTACTATGGAAGGCGTATGTTTATACTATGAATTGTCAGGAATAATTGCTGATCTGGTATTCTTTTAATAGTACCTAGTTTATATTATCAAAACTATCATCATGATTGAAATTGTCATTAGAATAAATTAAATCAATGAGAATTATTTAATTATTTTGGTTACACACAATTTAAGACGATAAAAGTTTTATGTACACTTTTGGGGACACACAATTTAAGACGATAAGTTTTATGGTCATCATATCGACGGACGGGATGTGTCCACGAAAGTGTTAAAAATCAGTTCATGTATTATGTAACCGTACCCAGTAGCGCCGGAGCATGTAAAAGGTACACGTTGACTGCTTTTTAAGTGCGGTATGCCCTTGCGAGGGGTAGCACTTACGCGGCCGTGATGGTAGCTACTGAGTCGTACTGCCGATGGACTGGCAATTTTGTTAATTAGCCGATGGACTGGCTACTGCCGATGGACTGGCAATTTTGTTAAATGGCCGATGGACTGGCTACTACCACTAGCACGGAATGATCAAAGTGATACCATGTTTTATTACTAAAGCTTAAAAAAAAAAAAAAAATGATCATGTCGATTTAAATGACCTTTGGCTTAATCTTTCTATTTGAACCTGTTGATCAGGACTTAATCAAACTTAAAACAAATAGCAAAGTAAATTAAGTATTGTGAATTTCAAGTATACCTAGTCATAGTACATAAGATTGTATGGCAGGTTGGCCGAGCAGATTACTTTCGCGATGCTTTTCTTTCTTCTTCAGGTCCGACACACGAGGACGTGTGAAGATCAAGATGGCCGTGTCAAATAGAGGGCTAGCAGCGCCACCTGTCTTGACAACAATCACTACCTGGTTGTTAACCTATCATGCCATTTTGTTTTGTTTTCTATTATAGACAACAGATGGCGCTGTGCGTTTCCGATAAAGTAGTCTGTTTAGTTTCCTTTAGTTGGCAATACTGTAACTGTTTTCTCTTAGCCAATCGCATTGGAATAATGTGTGTTGTTATGTTGGTACCATTTAAATAGCTAGTTCTGATTGGTTGACGAAACGCAGGCGGTTAAGTTGGCACGCCTGGACATGCACGTGGGAGCGAAGACTATAACTTCGGAAGGGCGGGGTGCCCGCGGAGGATACTGGGGCTGGACTCCGAAGAGTGATCACGAAGAACATATGAAGCCTGTTAACGACTGAAGACGCGACGAGGACCCGACGCGAAGTCTCCGTAATGTGGTCGTCATGCCCCAGAAGGGGGAGAGTTGGCAACAAAACAGGGACGGATAAAGATAATTTGTATGGAGTCAAGAAAACGTGTGCGTTGAAAAGAGGCAAAAGCAAGTAGATGCGCACGTCTCCAGAGAATGGCCCGTACGCCGAGAGGCAGGCAGGGCTTGGGTGGTGGTGGGATTATCCCTGATTAGAGTGATCACGAGTGTGTCTGTTTCATAGGCTATCAGAATTAAATTGACTTATTGTCCTACCAAGTGTACTTGTTGCTCGAGCTACCCTAATGGAAAACGCTCCTTCTCCACTGGCCGGCGGCCCTGACGCCGGCGAGGCTCCGACATCCGACATATATATAAACAAAGACGGGTTTGTTACAACACTTATAACTCAAGAACGATTCAACCGATTAGGCAGAAAATTGGTGGGGACGTAGCTTAGAAC
>SJJU01000057.1:0-24639 GCA_012932125.1 Conopomorpha cramerella
TTGGGTTGACTGGTACAAAATGCATTAGAATTAAGTACGCCATTTGTAATAATTTCCAAAAAAGATTTTTTTAAAAACAGGGTAGAACAAAATTTTCGAACGTAATGTTTATCATTTGACCACCATCCTGCCCGGCGTTAAGCAGACAAGTCTTCTACGAACAAGCACGCTCGCCTAATAAGCTACCTCTTCGCTCTTTATTTACTTATTCCTGCCTAATCGTCCATACAACATGTTAGAACAAAAGCCCAATTTCACACCACATTTTCTCACAGATCAACATGAATATTACTAACAAACGAGAGACATAATTTATTATCAAAGGCGACATTGTCTCATGCCCAACAACACAGTCTTGAACTCTGACCCAAATAGCAGTTCAGTTCGTGCAAGTAGGTAAATTGCTGTATTATTATTATACAGACTTGGTTACGCCGCCCGCCCAACGGTATCTTGTATCCACATTCATCATGAAATTGTGCCGGTAATAAAATGATATAACATCTTATTTTGTTGACCCTACTTTGTTTGTAAGTAGGCAGTCGGAAAAGGGGAAAGGGTGCGACTAGAGGAATGTTGTTTATTAAATTTGAAAATTAGGAGCATGTAACAGCTGAATTTGCTTTCAGCTCTTGAATTGTTTTTTTTAGCGACTTGAAAAAAGGATCCTTCAATTCGACCTTATATAAATATGCTTGTTTTTTCATGTTGATTCATGGATAACTTCGTTGTTTACCAACCGATTTTATTGTTTTTTTTTCGTTGGCAAGAATAAGGGATCCCATAAAAAGGTAATCAGGGTTTGCTAATGGCAAACCCGACAATACGAGACTCAAAAAAAAAACAAACATTGTTCTATCTCAACTATATATTATAAGATATTGATTTCGAGTTAGTAGAACTTCACGAGCAATTTTCTTATTTTTTTCTATCATGGGAACCCTCTCATAGCAATAACAAACACAACAAAAAAAAAAAAACAATTAACGTAATCGCTCCAACCGTTCACGCGTGATGCCGTGACCAAGGGAAATAGGAATTCATTTTTATACATTGTATACTGTGTGTAAAAGGACCCTGAGCAATTGTCTTCCAAAAGATGTAAGGCTCGTCAATATGAACAACTTTTACTATGGCGACAATGCGGGAAAATGAAAATCCCATCCCCATAAAAAGTGTCATCTCACAAGGTAAAAAATTGTCTATTTTGTATGGAGATGAAACATTTACGAGTATTGTTCGTTTCCCTGTATTGTTGCCGTAGTAAAAGGTTGTTTTGAACACATTGATCAAGCGTTTGACCATCATCCTGGCTGATGTTAAGCAGCGATGTAGTCTACGATGGAGCACACTTGTTCATTACCTATTCACCAGCGACTTGGAGACATTCAGACTGTACAAAACACAGCACACATTTGATCACAACCCTGCCTGGTGTTAAGTTGCGTTGCTGTGTACTATAAACCACGCTGGTAATTCTCTTTCTTACTGCTGGTAATATACTGATAGTGCTCTGAATATTAGTAAACTAGGCGGTCGGAACAGCCTGGCTCCAGGTCAAGCGTTTTAGTAAACAGCCGGAGACAGTAAAATTAAACAGAATGAATCAAAATACTGCGAGACAGTCTACACATTACCGCGGGAAACCGGGGGAAATGCATGAATGATCGCCACGCTTGGCAGACGGGTTGGCGATCGCAGTGGTGTTGTGGTTTAACTCGCAGAGAGCGCTGCTGCCCGTTCTTTTCAGAGTTCCCTCGGTCTCTTTTTACGACCCCTACGACCGGAAATGTTTTTCTGCGGTGGCACATATGTGTTCTATTCGCCGTCACCACTCAGTTTACGGAGTTTTGTGTGTTGGTGTCAAATTCAAATAATTTTATTGCCTTCATGTGTATACAATAGGTGTTACGTTAGGACGTTGATATTCGGTTATACAGGTTGATATTTTTGTAGGTTATACAGTTTGATATTTATTTTTATATTTTTAAGATGTCATAGGTGACAACAGGCTGTTTGATTCTCGGCTACAAAGCCTAGAGCATCGCCGCAAAGTTGCGAGCCTATTTGTCTTCTATCGGGTGCATTTCGGTGAGTGTGCTACGGAGTTGCATAACCTAATACCCCCATCGCGTTTTACAATAGGACAACCAGAAGAACGGCAAAACGTCATCCATACCAGGTGGATTTGCCATTTACGCGAACCAAACGGTTTGCATCCACTTTCATAGTGCGTGCCGCCAGGATGTGGAACGACTTGCCGGAGTCTGTGTTTCCTGCGCAGAATAGTTTGAAGGTCTTCAAGTCGCGGGTGAATAGGTACCTACTGAACAAGTGTGCTCCATCGTAGACCACATCGCTGCTTAACATCAGGCAGGATGGTGGTCAAACTGCTTGTCATATGTTGATAAAAAAAAAAAAAAAAAAATGTAGTGATCAAGATTGAAAAGGGCATGCTTCGGTGGTTTGGGCATATGGAGAGAATGGATGAAAGTCGATTAACGAAAGAGATTTATGTGGGTGATGTAATGAACCGGGTGAGTAGAGGTTGCCCCGAAGGACATATTACGTACATCGACCAGATTGGTGATGACCGTAGCGGAAGGCGGCGTAAAAAGTATTCGAAACCGGAGGTCATGTATGAAAAGATGTATGTATGTAAATGAAGCGAAAGGGGCATGTCAGGACCGTGACAAATAGAGATCTGTAGTCTCTGCTAACCCATTTGGGAGACAGGCGTGAAGTGTATGTATGTATTTTAGATAACCAACCAAACCACCAAGGCATCTTATAAATACAGCCTGTATAATAACTAGTAGTAATACCCTAAGATGGTAGTAACATGTGTTGTACTAGTTAGCATATTGTAGGGTAATCCGAGATTGACACCATACCACCGATAATTTTATGTTTCCCTGGTAACCAGTTACTTCTTAAGACATATAAATATGAACTTAGGTTAAGTGTTGTTGTTGTGCTGATTTCACAATATTTCTTCAGAAGGGAAAATTAGTTTTATTGAGTAAAATAATAGCGAAACTTTGAGTAAAAGGTACATCGTTATATTGTTTATTCGATAAAAATTTGACACCTGTCTCTGCCCTCACGTATAGAGCGGAAAAATAAACAGTCAATCTGAGATATTTGGATATGCTTTTACTTTTTATCCGAGTTCAAAAAGGAGGACGTTTTTTCAACGTTCTATTCCTACTGTAGAGTGTGATTTAGAAAAAACCCTTTTAAAGTCTAAGTTTGTTTCTGTTTGTGTAGACCCTACTGAGTACATTTCAGTAGCAGTAAGTCAATCCAATCTGTGAAGTCTACAGTCGTCGGCTTAAAATGTTATTTCCGGATGATCCATAAGTAACTTATGTTAAAACTAGTTAACGCCCCGCGATTTCGTTCGCGTGGTTTAGCATGCTGCACCTGCATCCCGAATTTCAAGCGTCTAACTTGTGCGGTTTAGATTTTTCGTAGAAAAGTATTTTTCCGTTAATTTCCGTTCCCGTGGCAATTTCTGGAATTCTTTTCTTAGTGCACCTAACTCTACTCCTATGGTACCTACGATACGTCCGTTCCAAATTTCAAGTGCCTAAGTTTAGACGTTTGGGCTGTGCGTTGATGTCAGTCAGCCAGTCAGTCAGTCAGTTAGTCAGCTTCTCCTTTTATATATGTACCAACTGTGTTCTGTTAAAATAAGGTTTTGTTTTGTTTTTTTTTAATAATACTGACATGTTGGGAGGTCGACTGGTAGAGAATACTTTAGTACTAAGTCCACCCATTGTGCCTTTAGTGCAATAAAGTTTTAATAAATAAATAAGTAGGTATAATGTCTTAAATTGGATCCTATTGCTGAGCACAAGCCCTCCCACTTCACCCTTTCCTTTTCCCGGTCACCCCGTCATTAAATTATAATTTTCTATTCAAGTCGTATCGAAAACAAATGGTTAAGTATATATTTCTTAATCACCTTTAGGTAATCGAATCCCGGACTTTAGTAACACAATTATCTCTTAAGAGAATCAACCTTCTCGAGGGCTTCAAGCAAACTTGCCAGTATATTGAAACGTTATAATATATTCGTAATTGTATTAATAAAGGATCCTGTTTCAAGCTGGCAACATTAAATTGCTCAATTACGTGGGAGTGACGTCACGGGTCGCGTCGGGATCTGTAAACATTGGTGTTTACACACGTTTATTAAGTGACTTCAAAAAAGGAGTTTTTCTCATTTCGACTGTATATTTTTGTGCGATTCCTGTTAGAGCCAGTTTCTACAGTGGCATCCAGAAAAGACCAGAGCTCAATCAATGACGACTGGGCTAGATTTCGATGGCCTAGACTTCTGCTTTTGATCCCACGTAGTAATTAAAGTAAAGAAGGTATAGAAATAAGAGGAAAATTATATATGCGCTGCATAGCAATGCACACATATGCTTTTTATTTTATACCCTTTACTTTCAACCGTATTTTTTATGTTTTACCGCTTTTTTATGTTTAACTTCGTCCTTGAACTGATGTTGATGATTTTTCTTTTGCTGAAAAGACGATACTTTCATGGTGGTCTCATGATAAGGAAAGTAACTTTTGATGATGGCAAACTCGCTAAACCGATCAAAGTTTAAAAAATCGTATCGATGGCCGAGTGCACAGGGCACGTTGCGTCGTCGCTGCTTCGCAAATCTTCTTATATATAAAAATGAATTGCTGTTCGTTAGTCTCGCTAAAACTCGAGAACGGCTGGACCGATTTGGCTTCAGGGAAGGTTTATAAGGTGTATTTCTTCAAATACACGGACCACAAAGGCAAAACAAATGTTTGCCGAGATATCTAGTCTTGTATAAAATTCTACGTGACGCATCGCAGTTCCGTAGTAATATAAAAATGAATCTCAAAATGTGTTGGTAATCGCATAACTCCGGAACGGGTGGACCGATTTCGCTAATTCTTACTTTGGTGTGCTTAGGAGGTCTTATAGGTGTGCTGATCCAGGTCGAGCATGTTCTAACCTAGTACTAAAAAATAAGAGTAAATAAGTTTCATCTATATAAAGTAAATATACATAATAATGGTATTAAATACGGTGTACATACAAATATTTACGAAATAACATCATAAAATCATTATATACATAAACCAATTATTATACTTCAGAAATAACAAATGAACATAATAACAAATATAACAACTGTACAGAAATATCATTTACAATATACGCTATAAATAGCAACTTACAAAATTTAATTCACCCAACTCTAAAGATATAGCAAGTTACTTGAACCTACTTATTGTTTCTGCATCTATAAATAGGTTGTGGTTCGTAACCCTCGAAAGCATGCTTAGAACTTTCCTATATATTTTCATAGCGGAACATAAATCCGAACTGGTATTAAACTTTCTCGTAAACAATACGTTCATTTGCTTTCTCACTTATCTGAAAAGCCCTATTGTTAGCTGAGCTATGCTGTCTGACAAATCATATGCTTTGCTAGCTCACAAGCGTTGAATATTGTATAGCTCATTTTGTGCCAGCATCTGTAGTCTTCTTGCGGTCTTACACTTAACAAGTGCATCTACACATGACCGACATAAACTGGTCTTGGTATTCCTTAATTTCCTTTGCCAACCTAGCTCAGGATATATCAGAGATGTAGAATTTCAATAAAACGTTGATGCCTTTAAAACAATGGACAGGAAAGTGCCTCCATTACCCCCGAAGAGAACAATGTGAGGGGAGTGAGGGATTGTTTGTTGTGGAATCAGATGAACCCATTAATTTCTTGTCGGGCAACGAATGCTTTTATTAGGTTTCTGATACATTCTTTATGCTTCATACAAACCAATGTGGTCAGCTTGAGTCCGTGAATGTTGTATTCTGTTGTTAGAATAATAATATTAATAAGTTGCCTTTGTACCCCATGTATTGGGGGAAATACAACTGGTAGGTGCATAAAAAATATATAGTGGCCGATTCTCAGACCTACTGAAGAGGCATATAAAATTTGGTAAAAATCGGTAAAGCCGTTTCGGAGGAGTACGATAACTAACATACCATGTGACATGGAAATTTTATCGACAAAGAAAACTATATTTTATTTAGAAAATTCTACGGGACTGGAATGCGACATGCGGTTTACACAACAAGGTTTAGTTAGCGATAAAATTATTATCATTTTTTATTTACCTCTCTGGCTAACCTGTGGGCACACCGGATTCTGCAGATTACGAATTTTCTATTGGAAGATTTGTGAAAAAGTGATTAAATCTCTTTGAATAAAAGAATCCAAAACAAGTTGTTAGTTTTGATTTCAAAGTTCAACTCGCTCAAGCACAGATCTCTCTTCAAGTATTCGAAGCGTGTTTATGTAAAATAAGACAAAAAATTATACTCCAGTAACACTTATCCTGAGTACTAACTCCCTATTGCTATTTCATTATGACTATGAAAAACTGTATTCTCTCTCTTTTTCGCATCCATTTTGCATATGTAGATGAAAGGAATGGATACAAATGAGTATCCATAACCATTACCTACAGTCTATTTGCAAATTGAACTAGAAAATATTTAAGCAGAATACTTGCTATAACATTTACTGCAAAATACCTAAAGGTAGTCTGCCTTCTGAGTGGTAGTCACTTAGGTCGATGCACACACCATTACTCTTATTCCTATTGACTGATTGAGTCTCAGTCAACCCCTCCGGGGTTACAACAGCACACGGCGACGAGCAATGTCAATTGAGATGTTCCCATCCAGATTTGAAATGCTACTACTAATTCAAACGGAACAAACAAACAAGTATTAATTATACGAAATCACATGGAAATCACACAAATTACATTCATCAAATATTTGCGCAACAAGCTGCGTTTGTGAAATCATGAGAGGTATTTCTAAATTAATGTGAACTAGGATCGTAAAGTTAATGTTTGTAGGCTAAGGTCATCTTATATTGGTACTATACAACTAGTGGACAAAACGAGAAATAGCATTCAGTAAATAAATAGTGCACTGGCTAAAGGCACAAATAGACTATTTGAACTGCAATTGAAAGAGAATAATGAAAAATAATAATAAAAAAATAATTAAATAATTTATTTCAACAACTTCTTTACATTTAACACACTTTTTAAAACACTTAGACATGTTGCTAAGGCATCGCTTGTCAGATCTGTATATTTAGCTCTGTGCCAATCGATATTGTCCTACTGCATAATATCTTGGGGTGGTGCTCCAAAAACTACTATGAAGCAACTTGAAATTGCCCAACGGGCAGTTCTCAAGATTGCTACATTCCGTCCCATTCGATTCCCTACCAGAGAGCTGTACAGTAAATGTGAGGTTCTAAACGTGCGACAAATTTTCATTTTACGTTGCATTTGTACTCAACACCGTCAAACTCCTTACTCTAAGACCAGCAAGAGACGTAAGGACCGTATTTGCAAGGTTCCACACATTAACCTCGCCTTCTCCAAGCGTTTCTTTAACTATTTAGGCCCAGCCTTATATAACAAAACAAATGCCATAATTCGAGTTCATGAATCCTCAAGCAGTGAATGCCAATCCAAAATGAAGTCTTTCCTGCATAATCTCACGTATGACGATACCGAAAACTTTTTTTGTTCGTGTTAATAATATATTTTAAAATTGAATCCACTCAAAATACCTTTATAGTTTTATAGTTTTATAGTTTTACTAGGCAAACACTCACACATTTACAGACACACTCACACACACATACACGCGCTCACCTAAATGTTAAACCTATACTGAATGTATACTGACCTCCTTAACACAGGTCTTTACATGACCTAGCTAGGAGTGTCAGGGCTCAATATTTACTGTTCCTATATTTTTTTGTAATTTCTCTTTTTTGTATTCTTTGTATTGTGTGTTTTATATTTAATAAATTATTAAATTAAATTATTATAACATATGGTTGGTGCCTCCTAGTAAGCGTGAAGCCTGTTTCAGGAGACACCGCTCCTCCCAGGTCTCTAGGCGGTTTCGAAGTGCTTATTGTATGGTTATGCATTATATTATTAATAATAATGATCAATAACAATCATTGATTAGCCTTATTGGCTTATTAGTATTAAATATATATTTAAATTATGAAAGAGTATTATTAGTAGAGAGAAAGCGTTTCCTAAAGCGGAGTTTAGATTAGCAATAAAATTTGCAGAAGTCGACTTCTGCAAGTCAAAATCGCTGTGTAAACGTGTAGCAAGTTCATTACTGCAAGTTTTCTCTGTGCATCGAACTTGCTGCAATTTTTATGTGTAAACTTTAAATATAGACGACTTCTGCAAATTTTGCAGTAAAATAGCCGGCCTGTTTAGACAAGCAATAAAA
This sequence comes from Conopomorpha cramerella, assembly GCA_012932125.1. Lineage (NCBI taxonomy): Eukaryota > Metazoa > Arthropoda > Insecta > Lepidoptera > Gracillariidae > Conopomorpha > Conopomorpha cramerella. Next base: position 8,357 of record SJJU01000057.1, read on the forward strand.
CTCGCGATAGAAAACTTCTGAAAGTCATTTACAATAGTGTAAACAGGGTTCAGCAAGCTATATAAGCTGTGTCAAGTTCTGGAAGTTTTGCAACTTCCAGAACTTGACACAAGTCAAATGTGTAAACAGCCATTAACACTGAGCTGCAAAAAATTATCGAGTACCATACAGTTGATTGTCAACGAGAGGACGTTTTGCGAGCCGTATATTTCACATTGTTCTGCCGACTTCACAGCCGATGAGAGCTCCTGTAGCTTTGTTCATAGAGCAGAGCATTCCTGTATTTGTATATCTCGTACGTACAATCATTCCTCCGAATAGGATTTTTCGGGAAATTCTAACTCCTGGTAATGCTAACACAGGTAACTCAGAAACACGTATTGCTAATCAAATGTCAAGGAAACATAGCGTATTATTCACCTTTGAATATGCGTGTTTCTTATGCGTTGCATAAATTAAGGTGTTGGTATATTTTAAGGCAGAATAAATTAATGAATTTTTTTTTTTTGCTGTCGTATATTTATTATATAAGAGCGTCTGTGGTCCAGTAGGTTGGATACTGGTAACCGCGAGGTCGCAGGTTCGAGTCCGGCTACTGGACGTGTACTAAAGCGACTTTTATTCAGAGCCTATGTACGGAACGCAACGCTCGTACGGTGAAGGATAACATTGTGATGAAACCCGCACACCACAAGGTGTGTGAACTCTATAACGACGATGGGCTCACCCTCTGTCACGTTGGGTTAAATACGCGCACGTGAACTGTGGGCATTTGCTCTGCCTACCCCGCTTTTGAATTAAAAGGCGTGAAGTTTATTTATTTTATTTATTTATTTAAAGAGTTTAACTCAAAAAACCTACCAGTGTCAATATTAGGAGTTAGATATACTGCTAACTATTTTAAAGAAGGCATAGAAACTAAATTATATCGATGAAAAGTGTCCGCAATAAAAAAAATAGAACAAAGAGATAACGACATGAGGTGGAACCCGTTTCATTTGGGCCATTAAGAATATTGGCTGTTTGCGCAGTGTTTTTCGTTTTGTAAATTGTTTTAGAAACGCAAGTCAAGATGATGGCACAAAAATAAATAAATTTTACGCCTTTCAATCCTAAAACGGAATTGGCAGAGGAACTTGTTAAGCCAATTCTTACACATACTTGTAAAAATCATCTAAATATATAAAAGAAAAAGCTGACTGATTGACATATCAACGCACAGCCCAAACGGCTAAACGTAGGCACTTGAAATTTGGGACGGACGTAGCTTAGGTACCGTAGAGGTGGACTAAGAATTAACGCGAAAATTCTTTTGTATGAAAAATCTAAACCGCTCAAGGTAGACGCTTGAAATATAGGATGCAGGTACTACTAAACTACGCGAATGAAATCGCAGGGCGTCCACTAGTTATAATATTAAAACTGTTGACATTATTTAGTTGTTGTCTGCATCACATTGGAACGGCTCCACTGATTCGGACACAAAACCGCAAGGTAGCTAAGGAAGCTAAGTATAGAATTAGGCTTAGGGAAATAATATCAAAAATATTCCGCAAATTGGCACCAGATGGCGTATCCTATATTTATTTTTTATTTGCTTTAGGGCTTTACTGGTACTTTTCGTGCCCAGCATCACTGCGTCCAATTCTGATCTGTCGTGAACGGCACCGGGTAATCTTTGGCCCAGTGGTCGGATACTTACACTTGCAATCAGGATATAGTGGGTTCGAGATCGGACTGTACTGGGCGTGTACCGATGGATCACACGTGACAACGTCGCCTATCGCTGTCTTTCCCTAAGTATGCTTAGATTAAAACTACGCAACGCAATTAAAATACGCAATTTTGATGCGGTTTTTTTTCGTAGAGAAGTTAAATTTGTTTTATACTGTACTAGTGGACTCGACAGACGTTGTTGAATGTAAAATTAGTATAACCTCCAGGGTGGCCTGTGCCCAGCAGTGGATGTCACGAAATATAAACTATCCTATCTCTCAAATTTGACGAAATTACATATAAATGCCAACTTTTGTGAAGAGTTCATATATCATAGCCTTCATCAGCCTTCATCATAGCCTTGGTGAAGAGTTCATTGGGAACAAACATCATGACACTGGATTTTTATATAATAAGATGTTGAATACTGTTCATACTTTGGTAGCGTAACATATAGGTGATAAGTTAGGTTTAAACGATCAGATAATAGCAGTGGCGTGCACACCATATAGGCAAAAAGACACTGCCTACCTTAGTATCTGGATTACCCGACCTAATAATAGAGTTATTGCTAGATCCTTTTTTGTTGTACTCACGACATAGTCTAACGAAGGTGCTGTGTTTTGTGGGTAGGTGCCTATATTTCGTAAAGACAAGTTACCTATACGTAGGTGTCAATCCTTGGAGATTACTGCCTACCTTGTCGTAAAAGCCAGTGCACGCCACTGGATAATAGTATACAATAGAAACATACAATGGAAATTAGCAGACTAGGGCAGCATAAGTTCGTCATGAAGTCATTTGGCTCGGAACAACTCCGCGTCGTCAGAGGCTCTCCTCAGCCGCTCTCACAGCTCTCGGGAGACTTAAAGTTAGATGGCATAAGTAATATGAAAACTTATTCGGTAGGTAGGGTGAGGTAATGCCATGTGTGATGGCAGTACCTGAGGTGTAATTAGCATTTATTAACAGAAGTACATTTGTTTAACCGACTTGGAAAAAAAGGAGGGGTTGGCTTTTTTATTTTTATATTTGTTACGTCAAAACTTTTGCTTAGGTAAACCGATTTGATGATCGTTGGCAGAAGCTGGATGTCAGAGGTAGGAAATAGATCACAGTGGCGTGCAATTGGAGAGGCCTTTATCCAGCAGTGGATAAGTATGAGCTGATGATGATGGTGAAACAATATGAATAATTCCTATTCAGTTTGAAAGCTGGTGTATCTCGTTTGGTCCCATTTAAATTTGGTTCAGTTCCGACAATGCCATTCATGAGAAAACCACAAAAGTAAAATGTTACTGGTTGAAATCGTTTCATTTTTCTTTATATTTATTGAATAAAATAAATAAATATTTTACAACAACACACACATTGCCTTCATCCCATGTTAAGTAGCTAAAGTAAGTTGAATTCAGACAACGAAATATACTTACTAAAATACATTTTTTTCTTCTTTTAAATACATACTTATATGAATAAAACACCCAGACACATCCAACAAGTACTTAAAAGTTCATCACCTAAGAACCTGTCAGCTGTCAAGGTGGGAATCGAACCCACGACCCTACGGAATAGAGGTAGTCATATTAACCACTACGCCAACGGGCCCGTCGGAATAAACAAGTATATAAATATTCCACTTTCTCACGCACAAGTAAATTTTTAGAACGTTTTCCTCATTTCTTAATTTAGACATTATTTTGATTTCATAAACACTTTTCTTTTAACCTCCACCAAGCTACGTTTTATTTACGGTCGAAAATCAATTAATATTTATTATGGAATCAATATTTAATCAAAAGTGCTATAATTTAGATAAAGGTACAATTTAAAGGTCATATTTTCTTTTATATGACATGCATTCCAAACAGGGATAAACATAGAGGCACTTGCTAAATTTAACTCTTTCCCGGACAGTAAACACCTACAGACGTCATAACAAAAAGTCATTTATTGTGTCTATTTTACTGTCCGCCAATGTGTTAAGATATCCGCTACCTACCCATACAGATCGGTTAGGTATACTATTTTTCTTTTTGCCCTGTGTGATTTTTGCCCATAATTAAGCATACTGATAATATATATTTACAAGTGATGGAAAGTTTGACAAAGATATTGAAAGAAGAGTGAGTGCGGGTAATAAGGTTAACGGTGCCCTTCGCAGTGTTATGGAGAGCCAATTCATGTCGAAAAAGGCAAGATTGGCTGTCCATGACGCTGTACTCGCACCTACCTTAATGTACGGGAGTGAAAGTTCGGTGGCAGAAAAAGCATAAAGTAAAGTCAATGCCGGTAGAAATGCGTTTCTTGCGGAGCATGAAAGTGTGTGACATTGAATGACAGGATAAGGAAATAGGATAGTCCATAGCTGCCTGGTTAACTGCTACCATTTCAAGCGGGCCGCATTGCTTGTTGCATACTTGTGGCACTAAAAAAAAAAAAAAAAAGTGGATAGGGAAAAGTTTGCGGTATTGAAGAAGACGGTAGTGACCTAAGATTGAGAATGAGGAGAAGACTGAAGTCGTTGACCAAAGAATTTCTATGGTATGTAATGGCGGTGATACCGAGTCGCCCCAGAAGGACATATACAGACCAGATTGGTGATGTCCTGGCCGAAGGTGGCTTGAAAAGTACTCGAAACCGGAGGTCATGTATGAAAAGATGTATGAATGTAGATGAAGGGAAAGGGGTATGTCAGGATCGTGACAAATGGAGATCTGTAGTCTCTGCCTACCCCTCTGGGAGACAGGCGTGAAGTGTATGTATGTATGTATATATATTTCATCAAGAATTTCGAAGTTTTTTAATTGTATTAGAGTGCGCTTTACAATATGTATTGAAAAAAAATGCGTTACTGTAAAAATAAAAGAAACTGTCAGGGCTCATTAGCCATGAAAAATAGTATAATAAGAGCTAGCACGTTCACAGTACCCACACTAATGCAATTTGACAGCATGTTTTTTTACGCGTGTTACAAAGTCATCTTCCATCTTGTGTGCCGCGTGACTGTCATCGGAATATGAAAACAATCAATTACTGTATTTGTAATAATTTAAAGAAAAAAGAACCGACTTCAATCTGTAAATTTTGACATATATTATGTGGTTTTCTCATGGATGCCATTGTTGGAACTGAACCAAATTTATATGGAAACATACGGGAGGCACATGCTTTCAAATAAAAAAAAAACATCCAAATCGGTTCATCTAGGCGAAAGTTCTGAGGTAACAAACATAAAAAAATACAGACGTATTGAGAACCTCCTCCTTTTTTGAAGTCGATTAAAAAGTGATAAGTCACGTTGCTCGTTTATTCACAGACACTATACAAGTCGAGATGTGAACGGGGAGGACACAAGTTCCTCCCCGCAGGGTAGAGGGCCCGCTAACATTCTGCAGCGGGCCCTGCGCGGCCGGTGCCCCCCTGGACGTCGTACTCTTCAGGGTGTTCCGGGGGCACCAGCTCTTTCGCGCGTAGAAATCACCTGGGTGTTTTTAGTGGACTCACCACATACCCTCCTCGTCTCCCCCGCAGAAGAGGGGGAATCGCATCGTGTGTTAAGATGCCAGCTTGTAGTAATCGATTTGTACCTACACTGTACGTTTTCTTCAACACAAAAGTCCGGTATCAGTTACTGAACATAATACAGATGTCGGTAATTTAGACATAATACCGATTTTCGTAAAAATACGTCTGAATTTATACAACATGACAGTATCGCTATCTACAATATTTTTCCACAATTTAGGAATCATTAGAAATTGTTTTTTTTTTATGAATAGTGAATGAAATGTCTTTTATGTAAAAAAAGTTACGAAACGGTGCCAAATTAAAAATACTCTTTATGTCATTAAAAGTCACATTATAAGGATCCTTTTCCGTTTTGCAGATCTCTAAAATTCCACCTTGTATAAATATGAATTGTTTCAGTAACAATAAAAGCTGTAGAGTTGATTTTGTTGGTTTCGGATTAGAGAAAGGGTCTCCAATATCAGATATTACATTTGTTAGTATAAGTCGAATACACAGTTCTCTACTTACCAATCTAGCAAACAATATCGTATAACCTAGAGGTATTATTATCTCGCAAATATTATAAAGGTGAAAGTTTGTGAGTATGCGTGTTTAGTTATTTCTTCATTGGGTGGGTCTAAACGGCTGCAACGGTTTTAATAAAAATTGGTATGAATTCAGCAAACACGCTGCATTCCCACGGGAACGGGATAAATTGCGGGTAACACCCTCGGTGTACGGCTAGTAATAACATAAACGCGAGTTTGTTTGGATGAATATTCGTATCTCTTTCACGCGAAAACTACTGAACGGGTTTTGTTGATGCTTGCAAAACTCTAATTGTACGCCACTGTGATTTGTTTTCGACTATAACGCATAACATCAGAATAAAACAAAGGTATAATTTATTTCCATATTCCCTCGGGAAAGGGATAAACTGCGGGTAACAAACTCAGCAGAATATATTCAGGATTTTGCAGCCTAGCTTATGATTTTGGATATTTAATGGAATCCCTAATTATTTTTAAATATTTTTACTATTCCGATGATTGACTATTATCAAGTTGGGTTACGCTTGGTTAAGGGCCTATTTCTCTTTTTGACGTCATCATCGCTGCATACAAAATCGCTTTCCTATACGTATTATCACACACACATAGACAGGTATTCAAAATGTCTGTTTTGATATAAAAGTAATTTTCGGAACATTGGTGTACATGTCAAATGAAAAGTGTTTCGTTCAAATTTCTTTCAATATTAGTTCGGGACAATACACACATTAACATGGTCTAGGAATATTTCAAACATAATTATCTAAAATCATAGTAACTTTTTGTTAAGACCTATTCATTAAAATATACCTTATTTAATATACGATTTAATCTGATAATAATCTTTTGGTTATAATTAAACTAAAAAAAAACTTAGAAGAAGAAGAAAATCTTCAAACGTTACTTTATTTTTTAAAACATCACAACCCAGGGCGTGTCTATTCTCAGCAAAAAGGAGCCTATTTCATCTGGCTCCCAATTTCCAGGATGTACCCCTGCCTACAGCCAATTGGCTGGAGCTTTTAGGCATGACGTTAACCCGCAACCTCAACTTTGGCTTCTATATTGAGGCTACGGCCCAACGCGCAGCCAAGAAACTGAGCATCCTCTCGAAGGTGCGACGGTATTCCACAGTTGCTCACATTGCACCAAGCACAAGTTCGATCGTGTATGGAATACTGCTTTCATCTTTGGGACGGATCAGAAAAATACGAGCTTGAGGCTCTGGAGGCAATATAGAGGCGTGCTAGAAGACTCATAGGTGACGACAGGTTGTTTGATGCTCGACTACAAAGCCTAGAACATCCCCGCAAGGTTACGTGCCTATATGTCTTCTATCGGGGGCATTTTGGAGAGTGTGCTACGGAGTTGCATAACCTAACCCCCATCGCGTTTTTACAATAGGACAACCAGGAGAACGGCAAAACGTCATCCATACCATGTGGATATACCATTAACGCGAACCGCCAGGATGTGGAATGACTTCCCGGAGTCTATGTTTCCTGCGCAATACAGTCTGAAGGTCTTCAAGTTGCGGGTGAATAGGTACCTTATGAACAAGTGTGCTCCATCATCGACCACACCGCTGCTTTACATCAGGTAGGATAGTGGTCAAATGCTTGTTCATTACGTTTAAAAAAACCTGAAGAAAACGTTAACAAAAAAAAAATCTGTGGAGTGGCACCTAAGTCATTCCTGACACATCTGCAGCAGTTCTGGATACTCAAAACAAGGGTGTCAATTTTCTGTCTTGGAATACTGTCCCCAGTCTTTATGATGAATATGCAAGAAAAGCTGGTTTTCATGCACAATTTGTTCAAGGAAATTCTGGAGAGCTCTTTTCTGAAGCATATCCTAAGCGTGCTGGTCAGTCTAAAGGTTAGATATCGTGCTGTTGTAACCAATTTGTAACGATACGCGCCGTATGTGGACTGGCATTGTCGTGCATTAGATGGAAATTTGACGTATGTGGGGCAAGATCTCAGAGGCTCACCTCGGCTCGCGCACCTCATCGCGGTATTTTAGAGCAATCATATTGCCTTGTATCCAAACGATGTCCGTTCTACCGTCAAGACAGATGAATTCCTGCCCAAACCATAATTGCGCCAACTTGATATGAATGAACTTGTTGTGGGTGCTGGAGTTTCAGTCATGTCCACTGCTCTTAACATTCGTTCCTGGTCAAGTGTCTACGTGACATGATTAAATGAACACCGGAGATCCGTTTGATAAAGATTTATAGACTTTTATGAAGTTTTAATCAAGTCATAAGTTTTTGGCTTAGTTTTTCTTCTTCTTCTACTAAGTTTTGTCAGATTAGATAGGCTGTTTATTAAATGAGGTTTATTTTAATGTATAGGTGTCTTAACACAAAGTTAATATAATTTTAGATATTTAGGTTTGATTGAAATATCCCTAGACCATGTTCATGTGTATATGTACCAGTTTAATGAATGCCTTCATTTTCAACCGCTGTTATCTACTTGCGTGAAATCGGCATCAAATTTAGCTTCAAAAATCAAAACGCCAGTGGATAAATGCCATTTTATAAGCAATTTTCTGCTCGAACTGGTAACATCAAGAAGCTGTACAGGTGCAGCAGATGTCCAGCCAGGATGAACTGGAAGGAGCCTAGGAGTTTCAGGTCGTTGTTGGGATTAGATCGGGTAGGACACATACTAAGAGCATCGGTAATAGGTGATAGGCGGCTATATGGCCCAATAATCCCTTTGGTCCCCTACATCCCTTCGGTCGACTTTTACTAAATATGAATGAATACAATGTGGTATCATTATTTTCACGAACTGGGCGATCACCAGGCTGACAGAAGTAAGGATATCCCTACCTCCCTACATAAATAAATGTTAATTAAATTGTTCGTAATGTTTATTAACTTACAATTAAACAATTCACAAGCATTATTTAAAGGCTTTATTTTCTTCTGTCTTTCTTCCAGTTGAATAAAATTCTTGGTCCGCTTTCTGCACAGAGTTAAACAAGTAGCCAGCTCAATAGCTTAAAAGACTTATCGACTTCAGGTTATCTGGCAACACTGTTTTCTAGATTGATTAAATTTTCGTTTTCGACTCTGAAAATAAAAACGGATTATGTTAGTCACTTTACACTACAAAAATCGAAAATGAAATTGAACACGATTGTACTCCCATGCCTCATACTAAATGACATAATACTATGCTACCAACGTGAAAATATATCCGATTTTGAGGGTGACGCTTTATTGTCATATCAATTTTATTTGATATGGTTATACGTCAAAGTAAAAGGAAATGGATGTTTGTTTACAGATTTCTTTGGACTCTTTTTTTATCATCTATACAAGAAAACGACCATGAATCGTACAGAATATAATACTGTCATCAATTCCTGACAAAGAATAGTGTATGAAATATAGGTACTTACTCAGAAATATATCCAAAAAGTGCACTGCACACATGCAAATTATTTAGAGAAAAATTGGGCGTGACCGTGCTTCTAGGACGGCATCCAGCCGCGGACTGACGGGGTTGAAGTTGTCAACGCGATGGCACAACAACATTTTTGTATGAGATTTTTTGTCAGTTGAATTATTTTACAAAATTATGGATTTTTCTGACTACATTTTGAAAAAGCGCTTCTATTTGAATTTAGTTGAAGTATTGTACGATCCGTTCCACATACTCCGTAGCTCAGGGAACAGCCGTAGACCTCTGTGTTAGGCTCCGCGTTTGACCTTTTTTTGGTCAAAATCGTCAAACAGGGTTCAGCATTTTCGTATTTTCGGATGAATTATGAATGATTTTTAAAAAAAGCTCTCTATTTGAATCGAGATGAAGAAATGCTCTATCTAATGTATATCAGCATTTATCGTATACGTGTACACAGCAGCCTGTGCCAGGCCTGCAAAATAGGCAAATTCAAGAATTCCCCCTTAAGCTTCCCGCTTAAACCTCGCGACCGATTTTCATGAAACTACTAGGCTACTTTTTAACCCTATCCTGTGGGACGCATAACTAAATAGAGGGTGTTATAGTTTGTATGAAATGCTGAAACTACGCGAATGAAATTGCGGGGCGTCCACTAGTGTATAAGTCATTATTAGGCTTGACGCATACTGGCGCAAAATAGAAGCGAACCATCGCATATTTTTTTAACTCATTCTCATATTGATCTGTATTGTTAATTTATTAAGATGATAACCTAATTATTGGGAGAGGCCCTCGTCTAGCAGTGGACGTCATGTGGCTGATGATGATGAAGTTAATTATGGCTTAATCTTCACTGGAGGCTACATACACTTCACGTCTGTCTGTCTCCTAGAGGGGTAGGCAGATACTATAGATCTCCATTTGTCACGGTCCTGACATACCCCATTCGCTTCATCTACATTCATACATCGTTTCATGCATGACCTCCGGTTTCGAGTACTTTTCGCGCCACCTTCCGCCAGGACATACACTATCTGGTAGATGTATGTCCTTCTGGAGCGACCTCTACTCACCCGGTCCATTACATCACCCATATCTCTTCCGTTATTCGATTTTCATCCATCCTCTCCATATTCCCAAACCACCGAGGTATGCCCTTTTCAATATTGGTCACTACAGCTTCATTCAAATCTGGATTCATGAATATTAATTTTGAACTACGTAGATCCAGGACTGTCGCCTGGCGTGTCGCTTTGCTTCGACACTGCGTCAGAGCGAGTGTTCTCTACACTACATTTTGAGGCATTTGTATTTTTTCATGAGGGAACCCATCATGGCGATACCGACGAGGCGGCGAGATTACCTGTTCATACAATGATGGCCTTTAGCACATCGGGGACGAGGGGTTGGGAAGCACTCGAAATTATAGTCCGGTACCCCTCAAAACGGTGCCAAGGCGACATAGAGATCACTCCGTGCTGCGCGTTCTAGACGCCGAATAGCCCCAATTCCATTAGGAAACACAAAGGGCAGAAAACTCCTGAACTCAAAAAAGTACGTCTCGCTTGACCCAAAAAAGTACGATTGGTTCATTGATTGTCAATACAAGTTAATGTGACGATTTGTTTCACTTTCATTGGTTCATATGGGTCAAGCGTATACAGCGCCATCTCTATTCAGCTTTGCGTTTTCTCCCCCATACTAACATTCCTTTTCCCCTGCGACCCGACCACCCAGCCATCTAGTGGTGGCGGTCCCACAAGGCCGCGGATCGTAAGGGGCAGCGTGTTACCTGATGAGTATTAACTCGTTATCGTTTCCTGTTTGTGCAGGAGTTTAGCAGCATTTATCGGCTGCAACGCCACTACGAGGAAGAGCCGGCGCACATCCCGACCGACGTGCACTCGGACCTGTTCCGCTGCCTGGTGGCCGCGCTCGGCCGCGGCTCCGACCATGAAAAATGCACTAACTTCATACAGCAGCTGCAGCGGTTGTTGGAAAAACTGCGCACGGTCATGCCCTGCCTCGTGAAGGCTGTGGACGGAAAGGAAGGCGTGCCGTGCGAGTTTAATGATGACCTTGGAAGGTACTTTAAAGCTGTTAACTCCTTCACTTACTTGGTTTTTAATTTGTTATTATTTATTTCTACATTTCAGACATGATACGAATAATTAATATACTTTCTTACTCTTTATTGGTATCATTTACATTAAAAATGTAAAATTTACAATTTAAATTTTTTCAAAAGGCGACTTATGGCTCAGAGCGATCTAGCATGATTTTAAAATGTTGATGTTATCCCGTGAATTGGTTATGATATGTAGTTATTATTGATAAATACCGAGGAGAATACTGTATAGGTGGTGAGACAATCGCCGTCGGTGGTAGCTGAAATAACTGGTTTCCTCATCATCATAATTTACTTCTCCGTAAGAGCGCTATGTAAATGTGCACAAAGATTAAAATCCTTTGATACTCATCCTAGAAGGAATCGAACCTGGGACTCTTTGTGTCAAGCTAGACTTCAAGTCGTGCCGGCTAATTTACCGTTACTACTAGGTGGTTGTATTGTTTATGTAAATATTATGAAGTTGTACCCGAAATTGTTTATTGTTAGGTACAAACTATTCCATGTATTTATTCCTAAAAATATTTTCATTTCACAAAATTTTCTGACTCAAAAATACACTTTCAAATCATGTCAGTTAAGAATTACTTGACAAAGTTTATTAGCTTGTTTGTAAAGTTAGTTTATAAATTACTATTTGTACCTACTCAATTCCTTGATGCACATGCAGATAAAGTTACATATATATATATCTTTCACAGACTGTTTGGAATGACGCCTGGAAAGTACAATCTAAACTTCGATGCGATAAATTGCGTGAGAGACAATGAGGGTTATTGCAGACACAACCCGCCAAAACCTATAACCACCATTTTTACTTCAGAAGTAAGTAAACCATCACAACTATGGCTCAGCAAACACCAAGAGGAAATAGCCAGTACCGAGGCCGAAGGGGAAACATGTGCAAGAATAAATCCAGTAGACAAGTGGCAGGTCAAAAGAATATGGAAGCATAAGATTCGGAAACCAGAAAAAACAATAACAACTAAGAAGAAACGTGTCCTCTCGGAAGTGATTGAACCACACATCGAACTAGGCAATGAAGTACAGGAAACTTTACTTTTGCAAGCTAATGATAATGCTGCCCCGTTCCCCGTTAATCTAGATTCAAATGAATTAGATAAACCTATAGATGAAGACTCTTTCATTACATTATTTGATAAGAAAAACAAAGGATCTCACACTCAGTTCCACAGTACTCACTTCGACATCCGATCATCTCCAATCAAAGCATCCTCAACTGTATTTAATAAGTTTCAAATAGTACCTGAAAAAATTCAAAATAAGTCTGATGTGCAATTTCTGCGGCCACTTATGTTTACACAAGAACATCCAGATCAAGCCGAAATTGCTAATATTAGCAATACAGATTCTATAGATATAAATGGCATACTGAAAGAATTTACTACAAATCATGACACAAACCCGGAGGACACTCATTTAAATGGCAAAGAGACTGATGTTGATCCGATGAATGGTTTTATAATCCATGGAGCAGATGAACAATCACATGACAGTTTCCTTAAATCTGCGAATCTCATTGAACCAGCTATGCTGCACGTGAGGGACTCGGATCCAGTAAATCCTAAAAACTTTACCAGTGGGGCATTTAATGTTAGTGTGACTGATTTCCACAGTGCAAGTGATAGTGTAGCAAACGGCAGTATTGTAAATGATAATAATATATCATTAAATTTCTTGGATTCTCTTACAAGTGACTGCCTAACATGCCCAGAGGCTGAACTGAGAAACAATCCAATTGATTTCCAATTGGACCTTTTCTCATTCAATCACTCATGATATATCAACACGGTAAATATTTCTTTAGAATCATAAAGATTTTTTTTATATTTTCTGTAATGAATAATTAACAAAAAAGTATTTTTACTATTAATTTGTAAGCAATAAAGAAGATTATTTAATATTGTGTGCTTGCTTAATTATCCAACATGAGCAGTCGGCCAACGGCAGCAGGTATCTACGTAGTGTACCCGCCTAGGCGTGGCGAGGGGGCTTGGTACCCGGGTAAACGCGCTACCCGGGGAAGCGAAGGGGAACCCACTGGGCCGGTCAGTGAGTTAGGAACCGGCTGACTGGCCGGCCCGAGAGGGACCCCTGTCTCGGGCTCGACGTACGGAGCCCGCAGACAAGCGGTCAGGCTGCGCCCCGTCGCGGACGCAGTGAAGGCCGCGGAGGGAGAGGACAGTCGGTATGTCGACCGCCGCTATCCCCGCAAGGCCGCGGAGGCTAGATGGCGGCGTGCAGGGGCTGCAGGGGAAGAGGAGTGTCAGTATCGCGATGCGCTGCGCTCCCTATCCTCTGCGGCCGGTCGATATAGAGGAGGTGTCGGACCCCAGGTGATCGGGGGTCCTACGTGAGCCGTGCAGTTCCGGGCATTAGAATAGGACTGAGATTCTGCCATGCCTGGCGTAAGAGGTGACTAAAAGGGCCGGGGGGTCGATTCGTGCGCACGGCTGGGCCTGCGCGCGTGTTTCATCGGCCCCCATCGAGGGCGACCGTGCCACGTATAACTTCGGCACCGTCGCCAGATCGAAGTGAGCGGTACCTAGATGTTATACTCTTCAGGATGTTCAGAGAAGTCAGCGGGGGTTTTTAGTGGCCACACCACATATCCCCGTCCTCTCCCCCGCAGACGATGGGGAATCCAAAGGGATTCTCCGCCTATTAAAAAAAAGGTACCTCAAAGTAACTACCTCCACTCTCATTTGATGATGAGCTTGAAATTTAAAACACTCGAAACCATGGTACACCCAGTAGTACTACGGTTACTTTTTTGTACTATGGTAATGAACAAGTAACCATAGTACTACTGGGTGTACCTCGGTTTCAATTTGTAACGTTTTCCAATAGTGAATCCATGGATATAAAAACATTTTTTTCTTTCAGCCCTGCCTATGGCAAAATACTAATTTGAACATGGTTTCACAAATGATTAAACCAGTGACAGCTGAAGCCAATTTTACTCCTCCAATGGATTCAGTAGAATTCTGACACTCAATTTTTGATCAATAAAAAAATATAAGCACTACCTCATTTGGACAACCGAATCCACAAAGTAAAGCAAGTTTTAAAGTTCTATCCAGTCTTTGTCCTCTTTACAAACTTCCGATTAATAACCCTATTAACATGTGGGTAAACTCCTATTTCTTCCATCAATAGAATATGATGTTAATGAATTTTGAAATTTGTTTTTCCTTTTCTTTATCTAGCTGGGTAGTGATACACTGGAGACTACTTGGGTAGTTTATTTTTATGGCTCTGCATGGTGGTGTTGTTGTAGTCACCATACATGGCAAGATTTGTTGAACACAGTTATGGTTAAAAAATAAAAAAGAGGTCATGGAATTGTATATGTATTCTATGTTCCAGACAATTAGATTGGTATAACACACTTAAATAAAACATTGAATGTTTAAAACCATTTATTTAAATGTGCATTGAAATGCACAGGTATTATTATCATTATTACAGGTATAAAAAAAATTACACTTATGGATATTCAGAATACACAGTATTGCTGTGAGAAGTTATTAGTTTAACTGTGAAATTAGAAGTCACCTAATTATAATAGACTGATGGTTGAAATTCAGTTTGAGTACAAGACACGGCAACAAAATAAATTTTCCATAGTTTTCTGCATAGCTGGGACATTATATTACTCTATAATCATTTTTAACTTTCATCTCAAAGTGTTTTCATATTAATCAACAACCAGTACTTTTTCAATCTTATTCTTATCCTCAAAATTAAAATCTTTTCTTGCTGTAAGTTTGGCTCAAGCCTGAAGTACAGGCCTGTTATTCTTTCCCTCTAACTGTTGATTTGTAGATGCATAACCAGTACCACCTCTTTGCAAAACTATTATATCCTTCTCCTTGAGCTTTTCACCGGTAAGTGGATGTAACCAATCCTTTTTTATAATTTTTTCAACACATTCCAATGTAACAACATGTCCAGTAGTCCTGAAACATAAAAAAAAGTACTTAAACTTAACCTAAAGTGGGACAGACTGATGCACTAGCTAGGCTTGCTACATGATTGAAACATAATTATTTATTGTAAATAATTTTGCCCTTTCTCATTGATAAAAATATTTCAACTAATCCTTGTACTAGCTCCAACAAATAGTTACATCATGTATAGTTTTTACAGCTTACCTTATAATAGCACAAGGAACTGAATTCCCTAGGATGTCATGTGTTACTGGACACATGTATCGGTTCTCTTTAGCAATTAGAGATTTTTTATTGTCAGGATCTTTTACAAGTGTCCAGTTAACTGGGATTAAGTCTTTAATTTTTAATGGTTTACCGCTAATAGGGCAGTAGATAGTAGAGTCTGGTTTTTCCATTTTTGAAATTTTGGCATCTGGTAACTCAGATGGCACCCAGAAACTTGGTAAATGTTTATCTTTACCATTCGCAACATTTGATAGAGATGTTGATGTGGTTGGGGTATTGCTATCAGACTTGGTTACAATGCTCGAGATATTCTTTTCTCTATTCATGAATTTGACTAAATTTGCCTCTTTTTCAGCCGCGGCAATTTCTGCCTTTTCATTTTCTTCCTTTTTAAGTTGCTTTTCATACTGTTTCATTTTACGTGCGTGCTCTGCTTTTTTGGAGATAACATATTCCAGAATTGCTTCTTTGTCGAACAAGTATCCATCTTTAGTTACCACAGGATTTCTGCATGGCTGTAGCGTGATGCTACAACAGTCGAAACTTTTGACGGAATCTTTGCCTATCCTTTCGTTTTGTGTACCATAACCTGAAGCTGCTGCATCTTTCTTTTTTTCATGGTAGGTGTAAACTGCACCAGCAGTGCAATTCCTTGCGTGTCGGGTCATTTGCGTCGCAAACTTTACTTATAGAAGACAGGAGTTGTGTGTTAAAAGCTCTTTTTTAATTTAATAATTTTACAAGCATA